>JAACNH010000881.1:0-41287 GCA_019447015.1 Hymenochirus boettgeri | reverse complement strand
CCTGCTGCTTTACCATGCAGGCATTTTTGTGTTACCTTCCCAGTTTAACCTGCTGCTTTACCATGTGGGCATTTTTTGTGTTACTTTCCCAGTTTGTCCTGCTGCTTTACCATGTGGGCATTTTTTTGTGTTACCTTCCCAGTTTGTCCTGCTGCTTTACCATGCAGGCATTTTTGTGTTACCTTCCCAGTTTTTGCCACATGGTAAAGCAGCAGACAAACTGGGTGTAACACAAAAATGCCCTGCATTGGTAAAGCAGCATGATAAACTGAGAAGTAACACACAAAATGCCCACATGGTAAAGAGCAGGACACCTGGAAGACAAAAATGCCAGGAAGCAGAAGGCAATAAGTAACACAAAAAACCATGTAATCGCGGCAATGGGGCCAATGCGTGGAAATGCAGCAGGATAAACCTAAGAATGGTATATAAAAAATGCCCACATGTAAAACAGCAGGACACACTGGGAAGGTAACACAAAAATGCCCACAGGTAAAGCAGCAGGACAAACTGGGAGGTAACACAAAAATTGCCCCACATGATAAGAGCAGGACAAACTGGGAAGGTACCACAAAAAATGCCCACATGGTAAACACGCAGGACAAACTGGGAAGGTAACACAAAAAATGCCCACATGGTAAAGCACAGGACAAACTGGAGGTACACAAAAAAATTCCCACATGATAAAGCGCAGACAAACTGGGAAGGTAACATAAAAATGTTCACATTGTAAAGCTCAGAGACAAAACTGGGAAGGTAAAATAACAAATCCCACATGGTAAGCAGCAGGACAACTGGAGTAACACAACAAATGCCGCACATGGTAAAGCACAGGAAAACTGGGAAGAAACCAAAAAATACCCACATTGAAAAGCAGCAGGACAACTGGGAAGGTAACACAAAAAATGCCCACATGTAAAGTCAAAGCAGGACAAAACTGGGAAAGTAACACAAAAAATGCCCACACTGGTAAAGCAGCAGGACAAAACTGGGAAGGTAACACAAAAATGCCTGCATGGTAAAGCAGCAGAAAACTGAGGGAGGTAACAAAAAAATGCCACATGGTAAAGCAGCAGGACAAACTGGAAGGTAACACAAAAAATATGCCCACATGTAAAGCAGCAGTACAACAAACTGGGAAGGTAACAAAAAATTCCACATGGTTAAAAGCAGCAAGAAAAACTGGGAAGGTAACAAAAAAATACCCACATGGTAAAGCACAGGACAACCTGGCAAGTGTACACAAAAAAAAATGCCTGCATGGTAATAGCAGCAGGGATAAACTGGAAGGTAAACAAAAAATACCCACATTGAAAAGCCGCAGGACAACTGGAGACACAAAAAAATGCCACTGTAAAGCAGCAGGACAAACTGGGAAGGTAACAAAAAATGCCCACATGGTAAAGCACAGGACAAACTGGAAGTAACACAAAAAATGCCCACATGGTAAACAGCAGGAAAACTGAGAAGGTACCAAAAAAAATGCTCACTGTAAGCAGCAGACAAACTGGGAAGTACACAAAAAGCCCAATTCCCACATGGATAAAGCAGCAGGACAAACTGGGAAGTAACACAAAAAATTCCCATATGTAAAAAGCGCAGGACAAACTGGAGAATCACAAAAAATGCCTCATGTAAGCAGCAGGAAAACTAAGAAGGTAAACAAAAAATGCCCACATGGTAAAAAACACAGGCAAACTGGGAAGTAACACAAAATCCACATTATAAGCAGCAGGACAAACTGGGAAGGTAACACAAAAAATGCCCACATGGTAAAACGCAGGACAAACTGGGAAGGTAACACAAAAAATGCCCACAATGGTAAAAGCCCAGGGACAAAACTGGGAAGGTAACACAAAAAATATGCCCACATGATAAAGCAGCAGTAACAAACTGGGAAGGTAACATAAAAATGTTCACATGGTAAGCAGCAAGAAAAACGGGAAGGTAAATAAAAAATACCCACATGGTAAAGCAGCAGGACAGCTGGGAGGTAACACAAAAATTGCCTCATGGTATAAGCAGCAGGGAAAACTGGGAGGTAACACAAAAACCCACTTGAAAAGCAGCAGCAAAACTGGGATGGTAACACAAAAAAATGCCCACATGGTAAAGCAGCAGGACAAACTGGGAAGGTAACACAAAAAATCCCACATGGTAAACAGCAGACAAACTGGGAAGGTAACACAAAAAATCCCACACAGATAAAGCAGCAGGACAAACTGGGAAGGTAACACAAAAATTCCCACATGGTAAGCAGCAGGACAAACTGGGAAGGTAACACAAAAATGCCTGCATTGGTAAAGCAGCAGGATAAACTAAGAAGGTATACACAAAAATGCCCACATGGTAAAACAGCAGGACAAACTGGGAAGGTAACACAAAAAATGCCCACATGGTAAAGCGCAGGACAAACTGGGAAGGTAACACAAAAATTCCCACATGATAAAGCAGCAGGACAACTGGGAAGTATAACACAAAAATGCCCACATGGTAAAACTGCAGGAAAAACTGGGAAGGTAACACAAAAAATGCCCACATGGTAAAGCAGCAGACAAACTGGGAAGGTAACACAAAAAAATTCCCACATGATAAAGCAGCATACAAACTGGGAAGGTAACATAAAATGTTCACATGGTAAGCAGCAAGAAAAACTGGGAAGGTAACACAAAAAATGCCCCCATGGTAAAACTGCAGAAAACTGGAAGTAACACAAAAAATGCCCACATGGTAAAGCAGCAGGACAAAACTGGGAAGGTTAACACAAAAAATTCCACTGATAAAGCAGCAGTACAAACTGGGAAGGTAACATAAAATGTCACATGGTAAAGCAGCAAAAAAACTGGGAAGGTAATAAAAATACCACATGGTAAAGCAGCAGGACAAGCTGGGAAGGTAACACAAAAAAATGTCACATGGTAAAGCAGCAGGACAAACAATGGAGGTAACACAAAAATGCCCACATGGTAAAGCAGCAGGACAAACTGGGAAGGTAACACAAAAAATGCCACATGGTAAAGCACAGGGAAAACAGGGAGGTAACACAAAAAAATTGCCCACATGGTAAAGCAGCAGGACAAACTGGGAAGGTAACCAAAAAAATGCCCCACATGGTAAAGCAGCGGACAAACTGGGAAGTAACACAAAAAATGCCCACATGGTAAGCAGCAGGACAAACTGGGAAGGTAACCAAAAATGCCGCATGGTAAAGCAGCAGGAAAAACTGAGAAGGTAACACAAAAATGCCCAATGGTAAAGCAGCAGGAACTAACTGGAAAGGTAACACAAAAATGCCTGCATGGTACACCAGGATAAACTAAGAGGTAATACACAAAAAATGCCCACATGGTAAAACAGCAGGACAAACTGGGAAGGTAACACAAAAATGCCCACTGGTAAAGCAGCAGGACAAACTGGGAAGGTAACAACAAAAAATTCCCACATGATAAACCAGGACAAACTGGGAAGGTAACACAAAAATGCCCACAGTAAACGCCAGGACAAACTGGGAAGGTAACACAAAAAAGCCCACATGGTAAAGCAGGCAGACAAACTGGGAGGTAACACAAAAAAATTCCCACATGATAAAGCAGCAGTACAAACTGGGAAGGTAACATAAAAATGTTCACATGGTAAAGCCAGCAAAAACTGGAAGGTAATATAAAAAAAACCCACATGGTACAGCAGGAACAAGCTGGGAAGGTAACACAAAAATGCCTGCATGGTATAGCAGCAGGGAAAACTGGGAAGGTAACACAAAAAATACCCACATTGAAAAGCAGCAGGACAAACTGGGAAGGTAACACCAAAAAATGCCCACAGTAGCAAGGAACAGCAGCACGGAACTGGGAAAGTAACACAAAAAATGCCCACATGGTAAAGCAGCAGGACAAACTGGGAAGGTAACACAAAAATGCCTGCATGGTAAAGCAGCAGGATAAACTGAGAAGGTAACATAAAAAAATGCTCACATGGTAAAGCAGCAGGACAAACTGGGAAGGTAACACAAAAAATTCCCACATGATAAAGCAGCAGTACAAACTGGGAAGGTACATAAAATGTTCACATGGTAAAGCAGCAAGAAAAACTGGAAGGTAACATAAAAAATACCCACATGGTAAACAGCAGGACAAGCGGGGCGTAACACAAAATGCCTGCATGGTATAGCAGCAGGAAAACTGGGAAGGTACCAAAAAAACCCACATTGAAAAGCAGCAGGACAAACTGGGAAGGTAACACAAAAAAATGCCCACATGGTAAAGCAGCAGGACAAACTGGGAAGTAAACCAAAAAATGCCCACATGTAAAGCAGCAGACAAACTGGGAAGGTAACACAAAATGCCTGCATGGTAAAGCAGCAGGATAAACCTGAGAAGGTAACATAAAAAAATGCTCACATGTAAAGCAGCAGACAAACTGGGAAGGTAACACAAAAAATTCCACATATAAAGCAGCAGGACAAACTGGGAAGGTAACACAAAAAAATGCCCATATGGTAAAGCAGCAGGACTAACTGGGAAGGTAACACAAAATGCCTCATGGTAAAGCAGCAGAAAACTAAAGGTAAACAAAAAATGCCCACATGGTAAACAGCAGGACAACTGGGAAGTTAACACAAAAATCCCACATGATAAAGCAGCAGACAAACTGGAAGGTAACACAAAAAATGCCCACATGGTAAAACGCAGGACAAACTGGAAGGTACACAAAAAATGCCCACATGGTAAAGCAGCAGGACAAACTGGGAAGGTAACACAAAAAATCCCACATTATAAAGCAGCAGTACAAACTGGGAAGGTAACAAAAAATGTTCACATGGTAAAGCAGCAAGAAAAACTGGGAAGGTACAAAAAATAAAAATCCCACATGGTAAAGCAGCAGGACAACTGGGAAGGTAACCAAAAAATGCCTGCATGGTATAGCACAGGGAAAACTGGGAAGGTAACACTAAAATAACCCACATTGAAAAGCAGCAGGACAAACTGGATGGTAACCAAAAAATTCCCACATGGTAAAGCAGCAGGACAAACTGGGAAGGTAACACAAAAATACCCACATGGTAAAACAGCAGGACAAACTGGGAAGGTAACAAAAAATTCCCACACGATAAAGCAGCAGTACAAACTGGGAAGGTAAACAAAAAATGCCTATATGGTAAAGCAGCAGGACAACTGGGAAGGTAACACAAAAATGCCTGCAGGGTAATGCACAGGATAAACTGGAAGGTAACACAAAAAACAAAATGCCCACATGGTAAAACGAGGACAAACTGGAGGTAACACAAAAAATGCCACAATGGTAACAGCAGGACAAACTGGGAAGGTAACACAAAAATGCCCACATGGTAAAGCAGCAGGACAAACTGGGAAGGTAACACAAAAAATGCCACATGGTAAAGCAGCAAGGAAAAATGGGAAGGTAAACAAAAATGCCCACATGGTAAAGCAGCCCGGACAACTGGGAAGATAACAAAAAATACCCACATGGTAAAGCAGCTGGACAACTGGAAGTAACTCAAAAATGCCTCATGGTAACAGCAGGGAAAACTGGGAAAGGTAACACAAAATGATCACACTATGTAAAGCAGCAGGACAAACTGGGAAGGTAACACAAAACACCACAAATGCCCCATGGTAAAGCGCACGGACAAACTGGGAAGGTACACAAAAATGCCTGCATGTTAGCAGCAGATAAACTGGAAGGTAACACAAAAAATGCCCACATGTAAAACAGCAGGACAAACTGGGAAGGTAACACAAAAAATGCCCACATTGAGAAAGCAGCAGGACAAACTGGGAAGGTAACACAAAAAATGTCCCACATGGTAAAGCGCAGGACAAACTGGGAATGTACACAAAAATTCCCACATGATAAAGCAGCAGTACAAACTGGGAAGGTACACAAAAAATGCCCATATGGTAAAGCAGCAGGACAACTGGGAAGGTAACACAAAAAAATGCCCACATGGTAAAGCAGCAGGAAAACTGGAAGGTACAAAAAATCCCCAAAAAATCCCACATAGTAAAGCAGCAGGAAAACTGGGGATGGTAAAACAAAAACCCTGCATGGTAATGCAGCAGGATAACTGAGAATGAACACCAAAAATGCCCACATGGTAAAGCAGCAGGACAAACTGGAAAGGTAACAAAAAAAATGCCCACATGGTAAAGCAGCAGACAAACTGGGAAGGTAACACAAAAATGCCACATAGTAAAGCAGCAAGAAAAACTGGGAAGGTAACACAAAAATGCCTGCATGTAAAGCAGCAGGATAAACTGAGAAGGTACACAAAAAAATGCCCACATGGTAAAACAGCAGGACAAACTGGGAAGGTAACACAAAAAATGCCCACACTGTAAAGCGCAGGACAAACTGGAAGGTAACACAAAAATGCCCACATGGTAAAGCAGCAGGACTAATGGGAAGGTAACATAAAAATGTTCACATGGTAAAGCAGCAAGGAAAACTGGGAAGGTAACACAAATGCCCACAGATAAAGCAGCCGGAAAACTGTAAGATAACTAAAAATACCCACATGGTAAGCAGCAGGACAAGCGGGAAGGTAACACAAAAATGCCTGCATGGTATAGCCAGCAGGAAAACTGGGAAGGTAACACAAAAGCCCACATGGTAAAGCAGCAGGACAAATGGGAAGGTAACAACACAAAATTCCCACATGATAAAGCACAGGACAAACTGGGAAGGTAACACAAAATGCCCACATTGTTAAGCAGCAGGACAAACTGGGAAGGTAACACAAAAAAAATGCCCACATGGTAAAGCAGCAGAGACAAACTGGGAAGTAACACAAAAAATGCCCACATGGTAAAGCAGCAGTACAAACTGGGAAGGTAACATAAAAATGTTCACATGGTAAAAGCAGCAAGAAAACTGGGAAGGTATATAAAAATACCCACATGGTAAAGCAGCAGGACAACTGGGAAGGTACACAAAAAATGTCTACAGGTAACAGCAGGGAAAACAAGGGAGGTAACACAAAAAATGGCCACATGGTAAAGCAGCAGGACAACACTGGGAAGGTAACACAAAAAATGGCCACATGGTAAAGCAGCAGGAAAACAAGGAGGTACACAAAAATGCCCACATGGTAAAGCAGCAGGACAAACTGGGAAGGTAACACAAAAAAATGCCCACATGGTAAAGCAGCCAGACAAACTGAAAGGTAACACAAAAATGCCCATATGGTAAAGCAGCAGGACTAACTGGAAGGTAACACAAAATGCCTGCATGTATGCAGCAGGATAACTAAAAGGTAACAAAAAATGCCCACATGGTAAAACAGCAGGACAAACTGGGAAGGTAACACAAAAAAATGCCCACATGGTAAAGCAGCAGGACAAACTGGGAAGGTAACACAAAAAATGCCCACATGGTAAAACTGCAGGACAAACTGGGAAGGTAACACAAAAAATGCCCACATGGTAAAACTGCAGGACAAACTGGGAAGGTAAACAAAAAAATGCCCACTGGTAAAGCAGCAGAAAACTGGGAAGGTAACACAAAAAATTCCCACATGATAAAGCAGCAGTACAAACTGGGAAGGTAACATAAAATGTTCACATGTAAAGCAGCAAAAAACTGGGAAGGTAATATAAAAATACCACATGGTAAAGCAGCAGAGACAACTGGGAAGGTAACACAAAAATGCCTGCATGGTATAGCAGCAGGGAAACACTGGGAAGGTAACACAAAAAATACCCACATTGAAAAGCAGCAGGACAAACTGGGAAGGTAACACCAAAAAATGCCCACATGGTAAAGCAGCAGGACAAACTGGGAAAGTAACACAAAAAATGCCCACATGGTAAAGCAGCAGGACAAACTGGGAAGGTAACACAAAATGCCTGCATGGTAAAGCGCAGGATAAACTGAGAAGGTAACATAAAAATGCCTCACATGGTAAAGCGCAGGACAAACTGGGAAGGTAACACAAAATTCCACATGAAAAGCAGCAGTACAAACGGGAAGGTAACATAAAAATGTTCACATGGTAACAGCAAGAAAAACTGGGAAGGTAACATAAAATACCCACATGGTAAAGCAGCAGGACAAGCTGGGAAAGAACACAAAAATCCCTGCATGGTAATGCAGCAGGAAAACTGGGAAGGTAACACAAAAAATACCCACATTGAAAGCAGCGGACAAACTGGGAAGGTAACACAAAAAAATGCCCACATGGTAAAGCAGCAGGACAAACTGGGAAAGTACACAAAAAATGCCCACATGGGTAAAGCAGCAGACAAACTGGGAGGTAACACAAAAATGCCTGCATGGTAAAGCAAGCAGGATAAACTGAAGAACAATTAAAAAATGCCTCACATGCTAAAGCAGCAGGACAAACTGGGAAGGTACACAAAAAATTCCACATGATAAAGCAGCAGGACAAACTGGGAAGGTAACACAAAAAATGCCCATATGGTAAGCAGCAGGACTAACTGGGAGGTAACACAAAATGCCTGCAGGTAATGCAGCAGGATAAACTAAAAGGTAATACAAAAAATGCCCACATGGTAAACAGCAGGACAAACTGGGAAGTTAACACAAAAAATTCCACATGATAAAGCAGCAGCAAACTGGGAAGGTAAACAAAAAATGCCCACATGGTAAAACTGCAGGCAAACGGGAAGTAACACAAAAAATGCCCACTGGTAAAGCAGCAGACAACTGGGAAGGTAACAAAAAAAAAAATTCCCACATGATAAAGCAGCAGTACAAACTGGGAAGGTAAACATAAAATTGTTCACATGGTAAAGCAGCAAGAAACTGGAAGGTAATATAAAAAACCCCACATGGTAAAGCAGCAGGACAAGCTGGAAGGTAACACAAAAATGCCTGCATGGTATAGCAGCAGGGAAAACTGGGAGGGTAACACTAAAAATACCCACATTGAAAAGCAGCAGGACAAACTGGATGGTACACAAAAAAATGCCCACATGGTAAAGCAGCAGGACAAACTGGGAAGGTAACACAAAAAATACCCACATGGTAAAACAGCAGGACAAACTGGGAAGGTAACAAAAAATTCCCACACAGTAAAGCAGCAGTACAAACTGGGAAGGTAACAACAAAAAATGCCTATATGGTAAGCAGCAGGGACTAAACTGGAAGGTAACACAAAAATGCCTGCATGGTAATGCAGCAGGATAAACTGAGAAGGTAACCCAAAAAAATGCCCACATGTAAAACAGCAGGACAAACTGGAAGGTAACACAAAAAATGCCCACATGGTAAAACAGCGGACAAACTGGGAAGGTAACACAAAATGCCCATAGTAAAGCAGCAAGGAAAACTGGGAAGGTAAAACAAAAACAAGCCTGCATGGTAATGCTCCTGGAAAACTGGGAAGATAATAAAAATACCACATGGTAAAGCAGCTGGACAAGCTGAAGGTAACTCAAAAATGCCTGCATGGTAAAGCAGCAGGGAAAACTGGGAAGGTAACACAAAATGATCACATTGTAAAGCAGCAGGACAAACTGGGAAGGTAACACAAAAATGCCCACATGGTAAAGCAGCAGGAACTGGGAAGGTAACACAAAATGCCTGCATGGTAACGCAGCAGGATAACTGAGAAGGTAACACAAAAAATGCCCACATAGTAAACAGCAGGACAAACTGGGAAGGTAACAAAAAATGCCCATATGAGAAGCAGCGGACAAACTGGGAAGTAACACAAAAAATGTCCACATGGTAAAGCACAGGACAAACTGGGAAGGTAACACAAAAAATTCCCACATGATAAAGCACGTACAAACTGGGAAGGTAACAAAAAATGCCCATATGGTAAAGCAGCAGACTAACTGGGAAGGTAACACAAAAAAATGCCCACATGGTAACAGCAGGCCAAACTGGAAGGTACACAAAAAATGCCCACATAGTAAAGCAGCAAGGAAACTGAAGGTAAAAAAAACGCCTGCATGTAATGCACAGTAAAACGGAATTAACACAAAAATGCCCACATGGTAAAGCAGCAGGACAAACTGGGAAGGTAACACAAAAAAATGCCACATGGTAAGCAGCAGGACAAACTGGGAAGGTAACACAAAAAATGCCCACATATAAGCAGCAAGAAACACTGGGAAGGTAACACCAAAAATGCCTGCATGGTAAAGCAGCAGGATAAACTGAGAAGGTAACACCAAAAAATGCCCACATGGTAAAACAGCAGGACAAACTGGGAAGGTAACACAAAAATGCCCACACTGTAAGCAGCAGGACAAACTGGGAAGGTAACACAAAAAATGCCCACATGGTAAAGCAGCAGCCTAAATTGGAAGGTAACAAAAATGTTCACATGGTAAAGCAGCAAGGAAAACTGGGAAGGTAACACAAAAATGCCCCATAAAAGCAACCGGAAAACTGGTAAATAACATAAAAAATCCCACATGGTAAGCAGCAGACAAGCTGGGAAGGTAACACAAAAATGCCTGCATGGTATAAGCAGCAGGGAAAAACTGGCAAGGTAACACAAAACAATGCCCACATGGTAAAGCAGCAGGACAAATTGGGAAGGTACACACAAAATTAACCACATGATAAAGCAGCAGGACAAACTGGGAAGGTAACACAAAAATGCCCACATTGTTAAGCACAGACAAACTGGGAAGGTAACACAAAAAATGCCCACATGGTAAAGCAAGAGGACAACTGGGAAAGTAACACAAAAAATGCCCACATGGTAAGCCAGGACAAACTGAAGGTACACACAAAATGCCTGCATGGTAAGCAGCAGGATAAACTGAAGGTAAACACAAAAATGCCACATGGTAAAACAGCAGGACAAACTGGGATAGTACACACAAAAAATGCCCACATGGTAAAGCAGCAGGACAAACTGGGAAGGTAACACAAAAAATGCCCACATAATAAAGCAGCAGGACAAACTGGGAAGGTAACACAAAAATCCCACATGGTAAAACAGCAGGACAAACTGGGAAGTTAACACAAAAAATGCCCACTATGGTAAAGCAGCAAGACTAACTGGGAAGGTAACATAAAAATGCCCACATGGTAAACAGCAGCTACAACTGAAGGTAAAAAAAAAAATGCCACATGGTAAAGCAGCAGGAAACTGGGAAGGTAACACAAAAAATGCCCAATTGTAAAGCAGCAGGACAACTGGAGAGGTAACACAAAAAATGCCCACATGGTAAAACAGCAGACAAACTGGGAAGGTAACACAAAAAATGCCCACATGGTAATGCAGCAGGATAACTGGAAGGTACACAAAAAATGCCCACATAGTAAAAGAAGCAGGACAAACTGGGAAGGTAACACAAAAAAGCCCACATTGAAAAGCAGCAGGACAAACTGGGAAGGTACACAAAAAATGCCACATGGTAAAGCAGCAGGAAAACTGGGAGGTACACACAAAAATGCCCATATGGTAAAGCGCAGGACTAACTGGGAGGTAACACAAAAAATGCCCATGGTAAGCAGCAGGACAACTGGGAGGTAACACAAAAATGCCTGCATGGTAATGCAGCAGGATAAACTGAGAAGGTAACAAAAAATATGCCCACATGTAAACAGCAGACAACTGGGAAGGTAACAAAACAAAATTCCCACATGGTAAAACGCAGGACAAACTGGGAAGGTAACACAAAAATGCCCACATGGTAAAGCCCAGGACAAACTGGGAAGGTAACAAAAAAATTCCCCCATGATAAAGCAGCAGTACAAACTGGGAAGGTAACAAAAAATGTTCACATGGTAAAAGCAGCAAGAAAACTGGAAGGTAACACAAAATGCCCACATGGTAAACAGCAGGACAACTGGGAAGGTAACACAAAAAGCCTCATGGTATAGCAAGCAGGGAAACCTGGGAAGGTAACACAAAATACCCACATGAAAAGCAGCAGGACAAACTGGGATGGTAACACAACAAAAAAATGCCCACATGGTAAAGCAGCAGGACAAACTGGAAGTATAACACAAAAATACCCACATGGTAAACAGCAGGACAAACTGGGAAGGTAACACAAAAAATTCCCACATGTAAAGCAGCAGTACAAACTGGGAAGTAACACAAAAATGCCATATGGTAAAGCAGCAGGACTAACTGGGAAGGTAACACAAAATGCCCATGGTATGCAGCAGGATAACTGAGAAGGTAACACAAAAAAATGCCCACATGGTAAACAGCAGAGACAAACTGGGAAGGTAACACAAAAAATGCCCACATGGTAAAACACGACAAACTGGGAAGGTAACACAAAAATGCCCACATGGTAAAAGCAGCAGGACAAACTGGGAAGGTAACACAAAAAATGCCCACATGGTAAAGCAGCAGGAAAATGGGAAGGTAACACAAAAATGCCCACATGTAACAGCAGCGGAAAACTGGGAAGATAACAAAAAATCCCACATGTAAAGCAGCTGACACTGGGAAGGTAACTCAAAATGCCTCATGGTAAGCAGCAGGAAAACTGGAAGGTAACACAAAAATGACACATTGTAAGCAGCAGACAAACTGGGAAGGTAACACAAAAATGCCACATGGTAAGCAGCGACAAACTGGGAAGGTAACACAAAAATGCCCAGGTAAGCAGCAGAAACTGGAAGGTAACACAAAAAAATGCCCACATGGTAAAACGCAGGACAAACTGGGAAGGTAAACAAAAAATGCCCACATTGAGAAAGCAGCAGGACAAACTGGGAAGGTAAAAACACAAAAAATGCACATGGTAAAGCAGCAGGACAAACTGGGAAGGTAACACAAAAATTCCCACATGATAAAGCAAGTACAAACTAACTGGGAAGGTAACACAAAAAATGCCCATATGGTAAAGCAGCAGGACAACTGAGAGGTACACAAAAAAAATGCCCACATGTAACAGCAGGACAAACTGGAAGGTAACACAAAAAATGCCCCACATAGTAAAGCAGCAAGGAAAACTGGGAAGGTAAACACAAAAACGCCGCATGTAATGCAGCAGGATAAACTGAGAATGTAACACAAAAATTGCCCACATGGTAAGCAGCAGGACAAGACTGGGAAGGTAAACACAAAAATGCCCACATGGTAAGCAGCAGGACAAACTGGGAAGGTAACACAAAAATGCCCACATGTAAGCAGCAAGAAAAACTGGGAAGGTAACACAAAAATGCCTCATGGTAAAGCAGCAGGAAAACTGAGAGTAACACAAAAAAATGCCCACATGTAAACAGCAGGACAAAACTGGGAAGGTAACACAAAAAATGCCCACATGTAAAGCAGCAGGACAAACTGGGAAGGTAACACAAAAAATGCCCACATGGTAAAGCAGCAGGACAATTGGGAAGGTAACAAAAAATGTCACATGGTAACGCAGCAAGGAAAACTGGGAAGGTAACACAAAATGCCCACATGATAAGCAGCCGGGAAACGGTAAGATAACAAAAAATACCACATGGTAAAGCAGCAGGACAAGCTGGGAAGGTAACACAAAAATGCCTCATGGTAAAGCAGCAGGACAAACTGGGAAGGTAACACAAAAATGCCCACATGGTAAACAGCAGGACAAATTGGGAAGTAACACAAAAAATCCCACATGATAAAGCACAGGACAAACTGGGAAGGTACACAAAAAACAAAAATGCCCACATGTTAAGCAGCAACAAACTGGGAAGGTAACACAAAAATGCCCACATGGTAAAGCAGCAGGACAAACTGGGAAAATTACACAAAAAATGCCCACATGGTAAAGCAGCAAGAACTGGGAGGTAACACAAAAATGCCTCATGGTAAGCAGCAGGATAAACTGAGAAGGTAACACAAAAAAATGCCCACATAGTAAAACAGCAGGACAAACTGGGAAGTAACCCAAAGAAACCCACATGAAAAGCAGCAGGACAAACTGGGAAGGTAACACAAAAATGGCCACATGGTAAGCAGCAGGGAAAACTTGGGAGGGTAACACAAAAAATGCCCATATGGTAAGCAGCAGGACTAACTGGGAAGGTAACACAAAAAATGCCCATATGGTAAAGCAGCAGGACTAACTTGGAAGTAACACACAAAAATGCCTGCATGGTAATGCAGCAGGATAACTGAAAGGTAATACAAAAAATGCCCACATGGTAAACAGCAGGACAAACTGGGAAGTTAACACAAAAAATTCCCACATGGTAAAACTGCAGGACAAACTGGAAGGTAACACAAAAAATGCCCACATGGTTAAAGCAGCAGGACAAACTGGAAGGTACACAAAAAATTCCCACATGAGAAAGCAGCAGTAACAACTGGGAAGGTAACATAAAAATGTTCACAATGGTAACAGCAAGAAAAACTGGGAAGGTAAATAAAAAATACCCACATGGTAAATCAGCAGGACAACTGGGAAGGTAACACAAACTGCCTGCATTGTAAGCAGCAGGGAAAACTGGGAAGGTAACACAAAATACCCACATTGAAAAGCAGCATACAACTGGGAGGTAACACAAAAATGCCCACATGGTAAAGCAGCAGGACAACTGGGAAGGTAACACAAAAAATACCCACATGGTAAAAGCAGGACAAACTGGGAAGGTAACACAAAAAAATCCCACATGATAAAGCAGCAGACAAACTGGGAAGGTTAACACAAAAAATGCCCACAGGTAAAGCAGCAGAACAAACTGGGAAGGTAACACAAAAATGCCACATGGTAAAGCAGCAGGAAAAATGGGAAGGTAACACAAAAATGCCCCATGGTAAAGCAGCCTGGAAACTGGGAAGATACATAAAAAATACCCACATGGTAAAGCAGCGGACAAGCTGGAAGGTAACTCAAAATGCCTGCAGGTATAGCAGCAGGGAAAACTGGGAAGGTAACACAAAAGATCACATTGTAGCGCAGGAAAACTGGGAGGTAACACAAAAAATGCCCACATGTGTAAAGCACAGGACAAACTGGGAAGGTAACACAAAAATGCCTGCATGGTAACGCAGCAGGATAAACTGAGAAGGTAACACAAAAAAATGCCCACATAGTAAAACAGCAGGACAAACTGGGAAGGTAACACAAAAAAAAATCCCACATTGAGAAGCAGCAGGACAAACTGGGAAGGTAACACAAAAAAATGTCCACATGGTAAGCAGCAGGAACAAACTGGGAAGGTAAACACAAAAAATCCCACATGATAAAGCAGTAGTTACAAACTGGAAGGTAACACAAAAAAATGCCCATATGGTAAAGCAGCAGGACTAACTGAGAAGGTAACACAAAAAATGCCCACTGGTAAAGCAGCAGACAAACTGGGAAGGTACACAAAAAATGCCCACATAGTAAAGCAGCAAGAGAAAACTGGGAAGGTAACACAAAAACGCCTGCATGGTAATCAGCAGGATAAACTGAGAATGTAACACAAAAAATGCCCACATGGTAAAGCAGCAGGACAAACTGGGAAGGTAACACAAAAAATGCCCACATGGTAAAGCAGCAGGACAAACTGGGAAGGTAACACACAAAAAATGCCCACATAGTAAGCAGCAAGAAAAACTGGGAAGGTAACACAAAAATGCCTCATGTAAAGCAGCAGGATAAACTGAGAAGGTAACACAAAAAATGCCCACATGGTAAAACAGCAGGACAAACTGGGAATAGTAACACAAAAAATGCCCACACTGTAAAGCAGCAGGACAAACTGGGAAGGTAACACAAAAAATGCCCACATGGTAACAGCAGGACTATTGGGAAGGTAACATAAAAATGTTCACATGGTAAAGCAGCAAGGAAAACTGGGAAGGTAACACAAAAATGCCCACATGATAAAGCAGCCGGGAAAACTGGTAAGATAACATAAAAAATACCCACATGGTAAGCAGCAGGACAAGCTGGGAAGGTAACACAAAAATGCCTGCATGGTATAGCAGCAGGGAAAACTGGGAAGGTAAACACAAAATGCCCACATGGTAAACAGCAGGACAAATTGGGAAGGTAACCACAAAAAATTCCCACATGATAAGCAGCAGGACAAACTGGGAAGGTAACACAAAAAAAAATCCCACATTAAGCACAGGACAAACTGGGAAGGTAACACAAAAAAATGCCCACATGGTAAAGCAGCAGGACAAAACTGGGAAAGTAACACAAAAAATGCCCACATGGTAAAGCAGCAGGACAAACTGGGAGGTAACACAAAAATGCCTGCATGGTAACGCAGCAGGATAACTGAGAAGGTACACAAAAAATGCCCACATGGTAAAACAGCAGGAAAACTGGGAAGGTAACACAAAAAATGCCCACATGGTAAAGCAGCAGGACAAACTGGGAAGGTAACAAAAAAACAAGAAAACAATGCCCACATAATAAAGCAGCAGGACAAACTGGGAAGGTAACACAAAAATGCCCACATGGTAAAGCAGCAGGACAAACTGGGAAGGTAACACAAAAATGCCTGCATGGTAACGCAGCAGGATAAACTGAGAAGGTAACACAAAAAGACCACCACATGGTAAAACAGCAGGACAAACTGGGGAGGTAACACAAAAAATGCCCACATGGTAAAGCAGCAGGACAAACTGGGAAGGTACACAAAAAATGCCCACATAATAAAGCAGCAGGACAAACTGGGAAGGTAACACAAAAAATGCCCACATGGTAAAACAGCAGGACAAACTGGGCGGTAACACATAAAATGCCACATGGTAAAGCAGCAGGACTAACTGGGAAGGTAACATAAAAATGCCACATGGTAAACAGCAGCTACAACTGCGAAGGTAAAACAAAAAAATGGCACATGGTAAAGCAGCAGGGAAAACTGGGAAGGTAACACAAAAATGCCCCATTGTAAAGCAGCAGGACAAACTGGGAAGGTACACAAAAAATGCCCACATGGTAAAACAGCAGGACAAACTGGGAAGTACACAAAAAATGCCCACATGGTAATGCAGCAGGATAAACTGAGAAGTAAACACAAAAAAATGCCCACATAGTAAAACAGCAGGACAAACTGGGAAGGTAACACAAAGAAAGCCCACATTGAAAGAGCAGCAGACAAACTGGGAAGGTAACACAAAAAAATGGCCACATGGTAAAGCAGCAGGGAAAACTTGGGAGGTAACACAAAAAATGCCCATATGGTAAAGCAGCAGGACAAACTGGAAGGTAACACAAAAAATGCACATGGTTAAGCAGCAGGAAAACTCTGGAGGTAACACAAAAATGCCCACATGGTAAGGCAGCAGGACAAACTGGGAAGGTAACACAAAAATGCCTGCATGGTAAAGCAGCAGGAGACAATAACTGGAAGGTAACACAAAAAAATGCCCACATGGTAAACACGCAGGACAAACTGAAGGTAAAAAAAAAATGCCCACATGGTAAAGCAGCAGGACAAACTCGGAAGGTAACACAAAAAAATGCCCACATGGTAAAGCAGCAGGAAAAACAGGGAAGGTAACACAAAAATGCCTACATGGTAAAGCAGCAGGACTAACTGGGAAGGTAACATAAAATGCCCACATGGTAAAGCAGCAAGGAAAAACTGGGAAGGTAACACAAAAAATGCCCACATGGTAAAGCTGCAGGGAAAAACTAGGAAGTTAACCCCTAAAGCACACATTTGCGCAAACTGCTTGTAGAAATTCTTGCAGCTCTTACACTTGATGGAACATTAAACTGCAAAATATATCTGTTGTATTCAATTAGATCAACTGGACTTGAAATGTAGTTTCTGAAGACGTTTCGCTAGTCATCCGACTGGCTTTCTCAATTCAGAATGACTTGTACAAGAATCTGTGGCATTATGTACCCTGGAAAATCCCAATAGCATATCACCGCAGGTGTTAAGGGTGTGATTAGATAGTGGCTAAGAGGTGTTATAGGAACGAACCTCTAGCCACTATCTAATCACCCCTTAACACCTGGCGGTGATATGCTAATTGGATTTTTCCAGGGTAATAATGCCACAGATTCTTGTACAAGTCATTCTGAATTGAGAAAGCCAGTCGGATGACTAGCGAAACGTCTTCAAGAACTACATTTCAAGTCCAGTTGATCTAATTGAATACAACAGATAATACCATGACCTGGATGAAGAACCTTCACAAGCATTAAACTGCAAAAAGTCATTTCAAGCAAACCTTGAGGAAAAAAAAAATGTACAATTTTAAAAATTCATACACAAACAAAACCCTTATGCAAACAAGACACTGTTAATCCTGATATATGCAAATCTAAAATAAATGTGAGAATTGTGAAGAAAAATTAGAATTGTCATCCACAATTATCACTTAGTTTTATTTGCATATGCAAATTGTAATAATAAAAAAAAAGTATATGTCATTCCTGACAAGCCTGCAATTAATCAGTAATGAATCAGACATATTTGACCACAACATGCTGCCAAGAAAGCTCTCTGTAAAATGAGAAAGCCCAAAGGCACTGTTACCAAATATTAATCATACTTCTGGAATCAACAAATTCAACTCAAAATGTTTTATTGCAATTCGGTGAACCTTATTGAAGGAACAACACATGACTGGGTGGAAAAGTTGTATCAAACATTTTCTGTTACCCAAAACTGTTACAGTTCATTACAAAGAAACAAACTTTAATATGGTGATATATTCGTAGATAAGTATAAATAAACATCTAACATAAAGACTGAAGAGTTATTATAAGGGAAATGAATTAGCCAGAAGATTTGTTCTGATAAGGTTCTTCCTCTCACTTCCATGGAAGTGTTTGTGCATATAGTGCAAGAGGGGACATGGAGAAAGTGAAAAAACAAAATATTGATCAGCTAAGGTAAGTTAAAGAATTTTAAAAAGAGAACATCCACATGTAAGAGATGACACACAAAGGTCTATGATTGTGCTTTTATTGTATTTTATGTATAGTTTATTTATAAAGCGCCACTTGGGGAGGGGACGCAGTGCTGTACAGTATAAAATACAATAAAGTCATACAAGGGGGATAAATACATAGATAGTTCAGTACATAAATATATAAATTATAAATAGAAGTGCTAGACTTTACCACAAGAGGTAATGAGGTCCCTGCCCCGTAGAGCTTACAATCTAGTTAGGTGAGTAACACACAGATACAATGGAATGAGTATAAATGTGGAGTGAGACGTATGCAGTGCAAATAAAACAATGATATAATCATATACTGTGCTGGTTACCAGATAGGTAGGATGTAAGGCTAGATTTAAACCTGCTAATAGAGGTTTCTGATGTAGAAAGAGGGGAATTTTTGGAACATATGAGTTCAACTTTTCAGGCAAGTAAACCTTTCAATAGGTGCAGTTAAAACATATTGAAATTAGACACTTTCTGGTTCAGCTCTCATGGGGGGGGGGTGATAAATCTTTTAATTATTATATATATGTATACTTAATTATACTTTCTATAGTCACTGCTATCATTTGCTTGGGCCAGTACAAAACTCTGAGAAAGTTGCTTGCAAGGGGGAAGGGGGCTTAGCTCCTGTTTGCTCTTTTCCTTTCCGATCGCCTGGAACTAAAGCCAGCATATACTGCAATTAAAGTTATAGCGAACAATGCAAAATAATAGCCCAACAGCAACATTACAATTATCTAAAAAAACAGTAGTTTTACTTAATACACTATTATTTCCTTTAAAACTTCACCAACTTATTTATTCCCTAAATGTAACATACAATGTATACATCCATTAGACTGTATAAAATGAGTCAGACCACCAGGTGTCAGGATTGTGTTTCTGCTATTAATGCAGTTTGATAAGGCAATATATCAAATAAGTCTTATTATACAGTACTATTTAACATATTTGTAATATTATCTGTTGGGATCTTTTCCAGATAAACATTGAAATTAACTGTTTTCTTTCTTTTTCAGAAAAAAAGGTCATGCTATTTAGTCCACAATATTATTTATATATAAAAATTTAAATTGTTTACTTGGAGTAGTAACAAATATCTTTTTCACATTACAGTTTGACTGAGGAGGAAATACATTTTTCTTTAAAATCTTGTTATCAGAAATATACTGTTAGCTGGGCACACATTGTAATGATAAAGAACTAAGGATTGCCCCTTTATATAGGTACTGTGTGACTAAAAAAAACCTGTGTTCATTGTCAGCCTTGGGAATGCTTGTCTGACTTAAATTTCCCTCAGTCATAGTCATAGTCATTCTGTACTGTAATATAGGGAGCTGGAAGTCCTGAATAATCTTCCCTATACCTTATATAGGGATAACCGTTTGGAATGTGTGTGTCTTATATTTACAGATAACAGGTAGAATCTTACAGATTCCATATGTATCTGTTTATAGTTGTACTGTGTGTAGCCGGCTTTAGAACTAAGTATAAAAGTATTCTACTTTATTTAAAAATGCTTTAAATTTAAGAAGCACAATAATAATCTCTTTTCGAACAGGGTTTACATAGAAACAATAAAAATGCTTACTTCAGTAAACTTTATTGTTCATAAATCAGATTATCCTTTGCACTCTGATCTTTGGTTCGCAATTTTAATTTTTTTAATTTTAACTGCTTAGGTGTGATCTTTAAACAACGGTAAAGCACCGGGGATGTTTCTGAAGTTTTTGGCACCTGAATCAACTATTGAATGGTGCCTATAGGCAGATTGGATAGGCAGATAAAATGGGCACCACTTTGTCAGGGACCGTGGAGGTTTGTGCAGTGGGCTGACGTTAACACTGACTGGTGAACTGGAGGGATTACGTTACACTGATTGGTGAACTTGAAGGGCTGGCATTACACTCCAAGTGAACTGGAGGGCTAACTTAACACTGGCTGGTGTAAACTGGAGGGCTAACTAAACACTGGTGAACTGGGGGCTAACTTACACTGACGGTGAAACTTGAGGGCTGACTTAACACTGGCTGTTAACTAAAGGGCGCATTAACAAACTGACTGAGACAGGAGTGCTGACTAAACGGTTACTGGTGAATGGCCTGACTTACCTGGCTGGTGGACCAGACGGCTAACAACATTGGCTAATGGTCTATGGTCTTTTTTTTAAATGATCATGTGTTAATGGGAACTATTTTGTTCCTGGTGAAGCTGTTAAAGCAGAGCAATATGCCCCTTGACCAAATGTCTGTTGTGTCTGTTTATTTGGCGTAATATGTCTGTAAACATACAGACATATATAGAGTTGTCAAAATAAAATAAAATAAGCTTTGCTTTACCATAGATCATTGCTTCAATTATTTTAGGCATCTGTACTGATGGTCACGGTTATATGATGAGGCAGAATCTTTGTTGGAAATTTAACATTTCTAAACACAAAGTCAAAATTTATGCCGAAAAAATCCACTCCCATTGAATTCAATTGGGTTGATTCAAATTTTCAGTGGAAGTTTGCCACATTATGCTGAACAGTTGGTTGAACAAAAACTTTTAATTTTAGGGCACAGTATAATCCTCCAAAATCCCTGAGTATTCCTTTAGCCCAGGTACCCCTCTTGATTGCTCGATTCACCCATAGTCAAGCCCGTAAATCAATCTGTTCCCCACTTTTCTAGTTGATCACTAGCCCAATTTATGCAAGTATTATGTTTCTCAATTACAGTAAAGTCAGAATATGGAAGATGAGGAAGGTTTAAGACAAATATCTGGGTGTTTCTGAGTGTATAGCCTCCACTTTTAAAACAAGATCTTATGTTAGGGCTAAAATTGTACCTTTTGGGAACAGTCATCAATACTGTACATGAACAGACTCCAACATATTAATAACTGGAATACCAAAGAACAGGCAAAATCAATATCCATAAAATTCCCTTCTGCCCACCACTATAAGGAATGCCTGGGTCACCCTCATAGTGGTAGAAAAAAATGACTACAGGAAACAAAACTTTAGCAGATGTTGAGATTAGCTGTGTATCTAAATGAGATTTCTCGACACACCAAGGTTTTGGTGTTTCCTGTGACCTCTCAAACTAACACATGCAAAATAGCCCAACTTCCCACAGTACATACAGAGACGTCTGGTCTCCTTTCTTTCTTGGCAGAAGAGAGCCTAGTTGACCATAAATTCATTGGTCTGGAGAAGTAGAAAGCAGAGAAGCAGCTGACGAGGTTGAGAGGAAGTTTTATGAGGAGAGTCCTCTCATGCTGGCTCCTATCTGCTCAAATGCCAAATGAATTGATTTATCCAATGTAGCAGGAATAGAATAAGTGAACAGAACATCCTTGACAGAGTCAAAGTGACTCTTCAAGGCTGAGTCATTCCAAGAAGTAAATACAGACCAGCAGTGAAAACTCTATCAGCATATTTTTTTCTTTATAAAAAGTCAGTTACTTGGACTCAGCTGTCCCAACTTGATCTGAATCTGAGTACAGGACTCCCAAGGCAAGCCATTGGCCCTTGACTTTGGATCACCCTCTAAGGGAGAGATAACCAGACCTACTGTTATCATTACGAGCGGGAATTCTGCCCCCCTCCCCAAGGTTTTCACCAGAGCTTATGATGGGGAGGATGTTATGCTGCTTAGGGCTGACAGATCGCGGCCCCAGAGGTGAAGACCCCAAAGAACTGGAACCCACAGTGTCAGCAGAAGGCACCAAAGAGAACAAGAAAAGCCAATGGTCAGCAACAGGAGGCAAACCAGGAAGCAAGAAACCGGAACTGGCACAAGAGCGGAGTGCCGCAGACAGGATCCGGAGGAGATAATAACACAAGGATCGGGAAAGATACTGGAGCCAGAAGTCAGACAGCAGGTCTGATAAAACAGAAACTGGAAGGCAGATTGAGAGGGGCTTAAGTAGGCACACGGATACATAATCTGAGCACACCAGGCTCTCTAGGTGCTGATGTTGACATCTGTCAACACGTCAGCGCGTTTGCAATAACAAATAGCCAAATGAGTGGGTCCACGAATGCCAGAACTAACATTCGTAGGGCACAAAACCAGCTCTACCCTTGCCTTAATTAGAAATAACAGCTTTCAGGCCTCTCTAAATACCTGGAAATTCTGGAGGAGTTTGAGAACAATTTTTGGAAAAGGTTCCACTGCTGGGTTAGACACGAGCTGGAAAAACAGGAGCTGGTGGAGATTACCGATTCTCATGAGCAGCAAAATGTAGAGATATTCGAAACCAGCAAGTTTTGTTCTGTTTTTGGATTTTTGGAATTTCAAAAGATGTGAAAATCCGAAAATGGACAAATAGAATTAATGGTAAATAAAACTGAAAAGTAAGGTAGTAAAATCAAAGTTAATTACATTAGATGGCTCAGGCACCTGGGAAAAAAATTAGGGGAACACTTACAATCACCCAAACATATAAAAAACCCAAACTTTGGTATTTCGAGGGTTACTGTAAGTGATCTTGTATTGGGGTAACTCTTGAAATACAATTGGAAACTCAAAAATAGTTTCCAATAGTACTTTTGAAAGTAGTTTCAATAAGCCTGCTTGAAAAGCTCCGTAGATTTGAGATTTATTGGAACTTTCAGAAACAGATAGGCTAATACTACCAGCAGCTAAATGCTATAACTGTTGAGGATGAAAGACAATAGAAAGAAGAAAGAGACCAATTGTAATGAGACAAGACAGAACAAGAGAAAATGAGAGGATAATAGACTGCACACGCTATGAACTGAATAAGATGATCCAGGTGCGTGCACTGGCAAAGGCCAGAAACAGCTAAAGGCGCTGGCAATCACAAGCTTCCAGTAATGGCCGATGGCGATCGGAAGATCTGATTGCCTGGCAAAGGTAACAGGGACAAAGACGGCAATCAGACAAGGAAGCGTCACAGGAGGAAGATAAGCAATGGTGAAGCCTAACAACCAGATAAACACATTGAATTGTCTTCCTCTTCATGTAAACAACTCAAATCTGCTAAGAGTAGGGATGGCCGGTTCGCGGATCCAACCCGGATCCGCCGGATTTATCCCGTTCGCGAACGCGGATTTTTCCGGATTTTTCCGCCTTCCGACTTCCATCGCGGATTTTTCGTATTTCGAAATTTTCGAAATTACGAGTTTTCACGTATTTCGAAAATTTCGGAAAAGAGGAAAACATGTTCGAAAATTTTCGAAAATACAAGGGTTTCTCAATTCCTAACATACGTATTTTCGAAAATATGCGAATTACGAGGATTACTTGTATTTTCGAAAATACAATTGTTCCAAAAGAAAAATGTAATTTCGAAATCCGAAAATAGTGAAAACTCGTAATTTCGAAAAATTTTCGAATATTCGAAAATCTCGTTATTTCAAGGATATTTTTAATTTTAAACGGGTCCGTCGCGGATTTCGAATTTCGGATTTTTTCGAAAATTCGCGATCCTCGAGCGGACCGGATTTTGCGAAGTTCGGAATCTCTATTAAGAGAAACTTTGGAGAGACAGATACATTAGTATGTGGTGAAGTAAGACCACATTTCTAAAATAGTAAGGACTAAATACTCTTTTAAAAGAAAATACAAAAATATATCACTGGCATTAATACCAAAAAAATCATGTTCAATGTGCAAATTGCATTCAAGTTAATTATTTTTTTTGTCCTTTTTAGAATCAATTTTTAACTTATGTTGATATTGTGAGTGGATGTAAAAAGTTGGAACAGACTTTTCTAATTCCTTGTTAATGACGATGTTAGCCTTTTTTTTGCAGTCTAGAATTTCTAAACTGACCCATTTGTTTGTTGTTTCTTTTATATATATATAGAACTTTCCTCAGGACCATCTCTAAAGTTTTTGGTACCTTAAAAAAAAAATCCAAATGCTACCCCCCCCCGCTGCTTAAAGGGGTGTGGTTTTATAATTGAAAGTGGGTAATGCTTTGTCCAAAGTGGGTGGGGCTTTCCAGAAGTGGGGGGGCTTTATACACATGACTGGTAAATAATGCCCGCAATGACTGGTAAATAATCAACATTGATTTTTAATCTGCAGGGCTGACAAACATTGATATGGATCAAATGAATTGCCAGTCAGAAGGGAGGGGGAGGGAGTGCGTATCTACATTCTGTTGCGCAAATGAAGTCGTGGCTTCCCCTGCTATTTAAAGTGACAGTACCTCCCGAAAATGTGTTTATTTTATCAACGGTGTTTTTGGGGCCCTGGCATCTGGGCCCCAGGCACATGGAAAAATCATGTGCCTCAGGCACATAATGCAGGGAAAAAAACCTTTTTTTTCTGGCCTCAAAACTGCTGCCTCCTTCAGGCAGCCCTGACTTTCCTTGAACCTGATAAGGGTTGCCAAATTTGCTCTTCTCAAACTTGATACATATGAAAAACACATACTAACAGGGTTATTTAATAAAACTTCTTGGGGAGATTCAATATAGTGGTTTTTCCGTCTAAAACCACACGTAACCCGAAGAAATTTCTTTTTAGACGTATTTTAGAGCACAGCGCCATTTCCAAATGTTTTTGGAAACAGCCGCCGGGCTATAGATGCAAAACCCCTACCATAAGTTTTGCACTACATAGTAGCGCGCCACTTAACGGTACTGTGTGGGAGGCGTTAAACCCACGCTCTTACCTTAGCCTGATCCCGCGCATAGCAATAACCTGAAGCGGCGTAATCTCGCTTATCATTTAAAATGGTGCTAATTTTGCCCTAACCAATCAGATCTTATTTAACACATTTGAAAGCTATCAATGATAAGAACTTTTATTGAATCTCCCTGTAAGATTTTAAACCTGTATTTTACTCTGATGCTCTGTGTGGTGGGAGACAAATTAATTTTCTATATTATTCTAGACAAGATTGGATTGTAACTGCTTAATGTCAAGTCAGGAATTAGAGACCTGTATCCTGTTAAACAAGCACCTGTTTTCTGTATATTTTTAATATCCTTAATTTACTTATTTTTGTACTGAATTTACCGGACGCAACTATAATATCAAAGGCAAAGGGGAAAAATTAGAGGCGTAAACTTACCTCATAGGGTAAGCCATGATAAAATCACAAATTCTGTTTTGTTAGTGCATGGCTACTGAAAACTTAGTCACATGTAAAAAGCTCATACCATATAGGGATATAAATAGGAATGTTGGATCTGAAAAAACAACTGAACTCTAACCTTTAAAAGTATTTTAAAAGGTACTGTACATTTTGAAACTACAGGAAGCATAAACAATGCCACAATAAATGATGTTTAGGTTAGAATTTTGCTTGGTGTGTATAATAAATATCACTGTCCAGACGGATAGAAGCATGAATAGTGCTGATTGCATGGTAATTAGCAATGATGGTAAATGTGTACAATATATCTGGGGGAACAGGTGGAAGTCCACATGACTGGGGCTTTCATCAGTACAATCTCTAAGTGTGTGATATGAATGAATAATATTATAATTTTTTTTTTACAAGGTTTCTTGAAAATGTTGCACATTACAGCGGTAAGAATATTCAAACCCACAAGAATAAATTCTGTGCAAAAATATACTGTGCTTAAGATGAATTAAAATGTATGAACTAAATGATTCCTTTAGTTTGATCCTGTTTTTTTTTGCCTCCGATACTAAAAAAAAAAGCATTCATTTTGTGAATATTCATCAGGTGCAAAAATAATTTACAATATGGTACAGAATTATAGCAATGTGAAGGTGCAGTTTATATAAAAAAAAAACAATGCTTAAAATTAACATATACAAGTACAACTTTAATAAAATGCAATGTATCATATCTGGGATAACTACCATAATAATAGAGCCAAGATAACTAACCTATCATTTTTGTATATACGTGCATTTATACATGAAGAGAAAAAGTGAACGGAGTAAAGCTTTATGTTAAACCAGTTCATTCTGAGTTCCCAAAATATATTTTTTCACTGATTTCTATATTATATTTATGGATAAATAGCTAAACAGGCAAACAAACAGTTAGATAGTATAGATAGATATGATAGATAGATAGAGTGAGAGAGAGAGATAGATAATGGAAAGATGATAGATAGATAGATGAAGATAGATAGATAGATAGATTAGATAGATAGATAGATAGAAATAGATAGATAATAGATAGATAGATGAAGATAATGATAAGATAGATAATAGATAGATAGATAGATAGATAGATAGATAGTATAGATATAGATAGATACGATAGATAGACTAGATAGATAGAAAAGATGATAGATAGATAGATATATAATCGATAAAGATAGAGATAGATAGATAGATAGATAATAGTATGATAGAATAGATAGATAGAAATATAGATAGTAGTAGATAGATATAGTAATAGATAGAAATAGATAGATAATAGATAGATAAAGATAGATATAGTATAGATAGATAGTATAGATGTAGTGTGTTAGGTGATAGTGTGTGTGATGTGTTTTTGTGTGTATCGATGTAGTGTGTGATTGTTTGTGCTGGTGGTTTTGTTAGGTTTTTGTTGCCCTCTGGCTCTAGCTGAAACGTTTATTCTTCGTCCTCTCTTCCTTACAGGACTTCCTTCCTCCCCCTGTACCATTTTTTGTTGATCTGTCCCCTTTTTTTATCCAACTGGGCTCTTGCATTCGTTGTCAACTCCTGCCTCATAAACTCCTTCTGCTGTAAGCAGTTTTGTGCTGTAGCTGGAATACTAAATTTAACAAATTTGCTAAATCCTGTTAAACTGTATATATTTATAGTATCTTGTTTTTTTCTCATTGGTAGGCTGAACAAGGCAACCATTTTCTAGAGGAATTTTAATTTTAAATCTTTTGTGTGTCCCAGGTTGAAATATACCTCCAACAATTACCTTAACATGTGCTGCAATTACTGTATCCATGCAAAGATTTTATGCAAAGAACATGTTAGTTTTAAGGGGAATATGATGTGTATGTTAAGGATAATTAGTCAGATTAATGTTACATATCTTCAACATATTTAATACTGTGCACAAACATACTCTCCAACATTGCCCATTCTAAAGATACATTTTTACAAGAAACAAAAAGTACAGAGCTGCAAGGGGAGGGTAATGAAGTGAACCTGATCTTAATGCTGCTCCGTGCAATGCATTTCTCATTAGTGTACCTTATTAAAGGAGAATGTTGGAGGGTATCAGATATTTCCTTCTTAGCGTGACACCTTTTTGTATACAGTTTATTGCTTGCCTCAAATTTTAAATTTAAACTTAGCTATCAGAAGACCCATTTAATTGTTTAATAAATATTAGGGCAGAAAATGAATGAGTGAATATGAAAAAAACCACATTTAAGGATAAGTACACTCAAAAAATAAGTTAAGTATAATTTGTAGCAGATGCTTAACTAAACATTTTCCCTCCCCTTTTTTTCTAGCTCCCTCCTGAAGCCTACCTGTGCTGAAGAAAGTTCCTGAAATCTTGGATCTTCTTACAAGTCGTCTTAGCGCCACCCTCCGTGATTGCGAATCTCCCGTTGGTGGGTCAGGAAAAGCCTGTTCTGTGTGTGTGGGCGCATGCGCGCTCACGTCAGGTGCACATGCGTCCGTGCACGTGCTAATGCAATGCAAAATTGCAAAGGAATGTTAAATCTTGCCCACTGTGTTTTCAACAAAATCCTTTAAAGGTAGTAAAGCCCCACACCCTAAACGCTTAAAGTTAGAAGTTAAAAAAAAACGAAAAAGGCTGCTAAAGGTACTTACCAGATCTTGTCCCTTCAGCTGCTCTTCTGCACAGATCAGCAAAAAGGGGCTCGACTGTCAGTTGCATAAGTGATTGGCTAAGTCCCCAGCAATCATAGTATGTGACTGCATGTGTGCCCCTTCCTCTTTAGCTGATCTGTTGTGGAAGAGCAGCAGAAGGGACAGGAACGGTCTGGTAAGTACCTTAGCAGCAGATTTCATGTTTTTAAACCTAGAAAGGTCTAGGATTAGGGAGCTGTTACACCTTAAAGGGTATCTCATCCTAATATTAACTTTTAATACCGCTATATTAAATTGTAAAAAAAAGAAACAGAACTCTACTTACAGCTTCTAGCTCCTGTGGCACTCTGATCCGGCCTTTGTTTGCCAAAACTTGCAAACAGGGGCGGACTGACAACTGTGGCTGTGATTGGCTGAATGGCAGCCAATTATAGCCACGGCCTGCCGGCAATAGAGAACGCGTAGGAATGAAGGGCATTCAGTAGAGTTTGGATTCATTTTTAAGCAATCTAATATAGCGTTGGGGTGGGAAGGGATTGCCTACATATATACAAAACCGTTTTGAAATGAAGGGTTGCCAGAGAGGGACCAGGAGGTCAGCTCCTACTCTTTAGTTCCTGGACTTGCAGAACACTGCAGGAGAAACATTTGGAGCAGAGATGTAGGTTAAGATTTTTCTTAAAGGTATGTCCACCCTAAAATATATTTTTGATATAAGATTCCCCATGCCTGCCCAGCCCCAACGCGCTCTATTTATATGTTTAGAAAGCCCCCCAAACTCTACTTACCTCCCCTCTTTCCTCCGCCGTGCTCCCGGCCCTCTGCATGCGAGAAAAATGCAAGCAGAGGGGCGGGACCAGCAGCCGCGTCTGTGATTGGCTGAGCGGCAGCCAATCACGGACGCGGCTGCTGGCAGCTCACTCGGCGGAGGAAAGAGGAGAGGTAAGTAAAGTTTGGGGAGCTTTCTAAACATATAAATAGAGCGGTTGGGGCTGGGAGACCAGGGGGAATCTTATACATTATGGTTTTAAAGCTAGGGGGAGGGAACGGGAGAGGGAGGGAGAGGGAGGGGAGGGAGGGGGAGAAGGGCTGCAGATACGCATGCCAAACTTCTCCCAGAGCCAGGTAGGAGGCAGAGTCCTATATGGACTCTGTATCCTCCTGGTGGGCGAGTTTTGGGACTTTGGGGGACTACGGAGAACCATATGGAGCTGGGGATATGAGGTAAGGATTACACTACACTACATAATGGGGCCAGTAGTTGGGGAGATTATAGTTTTGGGGGGGGTGACATGCCCTTTAAACTACACAGTGGAGCAATAGTGGGTTTAAATTTTAGTTTGGTGGGTTGACATTTGAATTTTTTTGGTGTTGGGGGTTGGAGATACCCTTTAAATTTCTGTTGTTCAATGGTCATTATCTGTGACTAACATAGGTGGGGTCTTTGCTGTTATATAGTGGCTGACAGATACTAGGAAGCAAGGCTGCAAATTCCTTGTTTTGATTTGTTAAGCAATGCAGAGAATGCTGCGTACACTAGTTGAGAGTCACCCAGTTAAGGTAGATTATGGGAACTGACCCACTGGTTCATTTTATAAATCACCCAAGCAGCAAGTAAAACAGCAGTCAGTCATTGGTTGTGATGTCAGCATTCACAGCATTGATTGACTGCATAGAGGTAGGGGCCAGCTTACTCTCCTAGAATGGGCATTATATTCTTGAATATGTTCCTAGTACTGCAGGTAATAAAGTGCAAGATATATCAGTTTGGGTTGGGGGTTGACTAATATAAAAGTTGTGCGCCCAAATACTGCTCTTAGGTTTGGTGAAGTGAGGATGCTATGCAAATCATTGGATCAGGAGGTGGTGAACGGCCTCATGTCTATGTTAAGTCCCACTCCAGGTGATATATTTAGACTCAATGGTCAGATTTTGATGCATTAAATTTGTATTCATTTTGAAATCCAATGAAAACAATAACAGTTTTCCTTTAATTCATCTCCCTAATCATTTCATCCAAAAAATTGTTGATCTTACTGCTGTGTAATACAAAAACTTTGCATTACATAACATCTATACTGGCACCTAGTTTATGGCTAATTTTACCTGTAACAAATACATAATACAGAGCATTACAAATTCAATTCTGTTAGGTATTCATTATCTTTTATTGATAAAATAGATGTTTTTAACAGATGTGTGCTGTAAATTCTTTATTTCAATTATTCATGCACCTGTCCTTTCCTGAAAGAAATAATTTGCATCATGCAAAATTCAAGGTATAAACAGCTCACTGTATAAAAAACTAATTAAAATCTTCCAAGTAAAATGTATAAAATGAGTTAAATGGGTTAAAATTACTTCTAGGTAGTTCTTAAGAAAATAAAAAGAAAGTGGGGTCATTGTTGCCCACAATGAGCTTAATACCTCCTTGTTTATATTATCATCCCAGTGTTTTAAAGGAATAGAATAGCGCATACAAAACTGGGAAGGTAACACAAAATGCCTGCATGGGTAAAAAGCAGCAGGATAAACTGAGAAGGTAACATATACAAAATGCTCAAAATGCTAAAGCAGGCAGGACAACTGGGAAGGTAACACAAAAAAATTCCACATGAGAAAGAAGCAGCAGGACACAAACTTTGGCAAGGTAACACAAAAAATGCCCATATGTAAAGCACAGGACTAACTGGGAAGGTAACACCAAAAATGCCTGCATGGTAATGCAGCAGGAATCAAACTAAGAAGGGAATACAAAAAAATGCCCACATGGTAAAACAGCAGGACAAATGGGAAGTTAACACAAAAAGCCCCACATGATAAAGCGCAGGACAACTGGGAACGTACACAAAAAAATGCCCACATGAGGAAAACGCAGGACCAAAATGGAAACGGTAAAACAAAAAATGCCCACAGGTTAAAGCAGCAGGACCAAACTGCGGAAGGGTAACACAAAAAAATTCCCACATGATAAAGAAGCAGCAGTACAAATTGGAACGGTAACATAAAATGTTCACATGGTAAAGCAGCAAGCAAACTGGGAAGGTTATATAAACAAATACCCAAACGCCCCCCCATGTAAATAAATGGCAGCAGGACAAGCTGGGAAGGTAACACAAAAATGCCTGCATGGTTATAGAAGAGGGAAAACTGGAAGGTAAACAATAAAAATACAAACAGTGAAAAGCAGCAGGACCAAAACTGGGATGGTTAACACAAAAAAATGCCCCACATGGTTGAAAGCAGCACAGTAACAAACTGGGAAAGTAACACCAAAAAATACCACACATGGTTAAAACAGCAGGCAACACTGGAAGGTAACAAAAAATTCCACACGATTAAGCAGCAGTACACATGGAAGGTAACAAAACAAATGGCCTATATGGTAAAGCGCGGATTACTGGGAAGGAACACACAAAAAATTGCCGCATGGTAATGGCAGCAGGATAAATGAGAATGGTAACACAAAAAAATCCACATGGTAAAGCAGCAGGACCAATGAGAAGGTAACCAAAACATGCCCATATGGGTACAAGCAAGCAGACTACAAATCGGGAAGGTAACACAAAATGTGCAGTATGCAGCGGTACAGACATGTAATACAAAAAGACAGGTAAACAGAGGACAAACAAAGGGAGGTTAAACACAAAAAATGCCACATTGGTATAAAGCAAGCACGGAAAATGGGAATGTTATAACACTAAAAAATTACCCACATGGTAACTAGCACGGACAAGCTGGGACAGGGTAACACCAAAAAATGCCATCATGGGTAATACCAGCAGGGACAAATGGGAATGGTAACACAAAAATGGCCACATGTAAAGACATGCAGGGACCAAACTGGGAAGGTGCGGTACACAAACAAAAATCCCAATGTTAAAGCAGCAGTACAAATGGGAAGGTAACAAAACAATGCCTACATCGGTAACAGCAAGCCAGGAAAACTGAGAAGGTACACAAAAAAATAGCCCACAGTGTTAACAGAGCGAAAAGCTGGGAAGGTAACACAAAAAATGCTGCCCATTTTGAGAAGCAGCAGGAAGAAACTGGGAAGGTAAACAAAAAACCACATCTTGAAGTAAAGCAGCAGGAAAATACGGGAAGGTTAAACACAAAAAATCCCCAATAAAAGGCCCGCAGTTAAAGCGCAGAAATGGGAAGAAAGTAACACAAAAAAATGCCCCATAAGAGCCACGGGTCAAAATTAGGTATAAAGCAGCAGGAAACTGGAAGGAACATAAAAAGCACATAAGCAGGGACAACGGTCAAACACAAAATAAATCCCACATGGATAAGACAGCAGACAAACTGGGAAGGGAACATAAAAAATGTCCACACATGTAAAGCAGCAAGGAAAAACTGGCGGAACTAAAAAAAATAACCCCTCAAATGGTTAAATGCAGCAGTAAAAGTGGGAAGTAAACACAAAAATGCCAATATGGTTAGAAGGGCCAGGGACAACTGGTGAAGGGAACAAAAAAATACCCACCATGAAGTAAAGCAGCAGGACAAATGAAGGGAATGGTAACCAAAAAAATTGCCCACATGAGTAAAGCAGCAGACAAAAAACTGAGGAGAGTAACACAAAAAATGCCCATGATGGTACAAGAGGAGGACTAAACTGGAGCCAACGGGAACACACAAAAATGCCTCAATGGTTAAACCAGAGGAAAAACTGGGAAGGTAACACAAAAAAATGCCACATGTAAAGCAGCAGGGACAAACTGGAAGGTAACACAAAAAAATGCCCACATGGTAAAGCAGCAGGACAATGGGAAGGTAACACAAAAATGTCACATGGTAAAGCGCAGGGAAAAATGGAAGGTAACACAAAAAAAAATGACGCACATGATAAGCAGCAGAGAAAACTACGGGGATACAAAAAATCACCCCATTGGTTAAAGCAGGCAGGACCAAGGGCTGGGAAGTAACAACAAAAAAGTATGAATGAGTTATAGCAGCAGGGAAATACGGGCAGGTTACACAAAATGCCCAATGGTAACTGCAGCAGGACAAACTGGGAAGGGGTAACACAAAAAATCTCCACTATGATTAAAGGAGAGGACAAAACTGGGAAGGTAACACAAAAAATCCGCAACATTGTTAATCCGCCAGCAGGACAAACTGGGAAGGTAACACAAAAAATGCCCACATGGTAAAGCAGACAGGACAAACTGGGAAAGTAAACAAAAAAATGCCCAATGGTTAAAGCAGCAGACAAACTGGGAAGGTAACACAAAAAATGTCAGTGGTAAAAATAAAGCAGCAAGGAAAAGGGGAAGGTAAATAAAAAACCCACATTGGTAAAGCAGCAGGACTAATCGGGAAGGTAACACAAAAATGCACATGGTTAAAGCAAGCAGGGGGAAAAACGGAAGGGAGAGTAACACAAAAATGCCACAGGTTAGTAAAAGCAGCAGGACAAAATGGGGAAGGTGGTAAACAAAAAAAATGGCCACATTGGTAAAGCAGCAGGAAAACGGGAGGTAACACAAAAAAAGCCCACATGGTAAAGCAGCAGGATCAAACTGGGAAGGTAACACAAAAAAAATGCCCAAATGGTAAACAGCAGACAAATGGGGAGGTAACACAAAATAATGCCCACATGGTAAAGCAGCAGGACAAAACTGGGAAAGGGTTAACACCAAAAAATGCACATCATGGTAAGCAGCAGGAAAATGAGAAGAGGTAACACAAAAAATGCCCCTATGGTCAAAGCAAGCAGGCCTGCCTAACTTGGGAGGGTAACACAAAAAATGCCCAATGGTAAGCAGCAGGAAAACTGAAAGGTAATACAAAAATGCCCATGGTAAAAGCAGCAGGAAAAACTGGAAGGTAACACAAAAATGCCATAATGTAAAGCAGCAGGACAACTGGAAGGTAAACAAAAAATGCCCACATGGTAAATGCAGAAAACTGGAAAGGTAACACAAAAATGCCACCCACATGGTAAAAACCTGCAGGACAAAACTGGGCAGGTAACACAAACAATGCCACATGGTTTAAAAAGCAGCAGGACAAACTGGGAAGTAACACAAAAAATCTCACATGATAAAGCAGCACAGTACAAAATCGGACGGGTATAACTTCATAAATGCCATTCAGGGTTAAAGCAGCAGACTAAATGGGGAAGATGGTCAATATAAAAAATACCCACTGTTAACAGCAGCAGGACAAAGCTGGGAAGGAGAAAAAATGCCAAATGATGTAATAGCAGCTAGGGAAAACTGGGAAAGGGAATACACAAAAAAAACGCCTGACATGGAAAGCAGAGGAAAACTGGAAGAACAAAAAATGCCCACATGTTAAGTAAAGCAGCCAGAAGCAGACAAACTGGGAAAGTTTAAAGTAACACAAAAAATGCCACCATGGTAAAAGCAGCAGGAACAGATGGGAAGGGTAACACAAAAAGGCCACATCAGGTAAAGCAGCAAGATTAAACGGGGAAAGGTAACAAGAAAAATGGCCACTGGTAAAGCCAGCAGGATAAACTGGGAAGGTTAAACAAAAAAATGTCCCACATGGTATATAAACAGCAAGCAGACAAACTGGGAGGTAACAAAAAAATGCCTCAATTGTAAAGACAGCAGGACAAACTGGGAAGGTAAACAAAAAAATGACCCACATGGTAAAGCAGGACAGAGGTACAAAAATGCTGGTAAGCAGCAAGGAAACTGACACAAAACAAATGCCCGCACTGCATGATAAAGCAGCAAAATTAGGGAAAAATGGGAGTAACAAAAAAAATGCCACAATTGAAAAACAGCAGGACAACGGAATGGGAGGGTACACAAAAAAATGCCTGCCATGGTATAAGCAGCAGAGAAAACAAACTGGTAAAGGAGTAACACAAAAAATGCCCACATGGTAAAGCGCAGGACAAATTGGGAAGTAACACAAAACATTGCCTGCACTGTAAAGCAGCAGGAGGGACTAAACTGGAAGGTAACACGAAAAAATGCTCACATTGCTTAAAGCAGCAGGACAAAACTGGGAGGGTAACACAAAAAAATTCCCACATGATAAAGCAGCAGGACAAAATGGGAAGGTAACACAAAAAATGCCCATATGGTAAAAGCAAGGACTAATGGGAAAGGTAACACAAAATGCCTGCATGGTAAGCAGCAGGATAAGAACGAAGAAAGGTAATACAAAAAATGCCCACATGGTTAAAACAGCAGGACAAACTGGGAATGTTAACAAAAAAATTGCCCACAGGATAAGCAGCAGGACAAAACTGGGAAGGTAACACAAAAATGCCAAAATGGTAAAAACGCAGGACAAACTGGGGAAGGTTAACACAAAAAATGCCCACATGGTAAAGCAGCAGGACAAACTGGGAAGGTACACAAAAAAATTCCCCGCCTGATAAAGCAGCCAGTAAAAACTGGGAAGGGAACATAAAAAAGTTCACTGGTAAAGCAGCAAGAAAATGGGAAGGTAACTATAAAAAATACCACATGGTAAAGCAGCAGGACAAGTGGGAAGGTAAAACAAAAATGCCTGCATGGTATAGCAGCAGGGAAAACTGGGAAGGTAACACAAAAATACCACATTGAAAAGCAGCAGGACAAACTGGGATGGTAACACAAAAAAAATGCCCCACATGGTAAAGCAGCAGGACACACTGGGAAGGTAAAACAAAAAAATACCCACATGGTTAAACCGCAGGACAAAATGGGAACGGTAACAAAAAATTGCCCACACGATTACTTTAAAGCCAGCAGTACAAACGGGAAGGTAAACAACAAAAATGCCTATATGGTTAAAGCAGCAGGACTAACTGGGAAGGTAACACAAAAAATGCCTGCAGTGGTAATGCCGCAGGATAAACTGAGAAGGTAACACAAAAAATGCCACACATGGTAAACAGCAGGACAAATGGGAGGTACACAAAAAATGCCCACTGGTCAAACAGCAGGACAAACCTGGAAGGTAACTACAAAATGCCCACATAGTAAAGCAGCCCGACAACTGGGACGGTAACACCCCCAAAGCCTGCTGGTAATGCAGCCTGGACAACTGGGAAGGATAACATAAAATTAGCCCACATGGTTAACGCAGCTGACAAGCTGGGAAGGTAACTCAAAAATGCCTGCATTGGTATAGCAGCAGGGAAAACTGGGAAGGTAACACAAAAATGACACATTGATAAAAGCAGCAGGACAAACTGGGAAGGTAACACAAAAATGCCCAACATGGTTAAAGCAGCAGGGACAAACTGGGAAGGTAACACCAAAAATGCCTGCATGGTAACGCAGCAGGATAAACTGAGGGAAGGTAACACCAAAAAAAGCCCACATAGTAAAACAGCAGCGACAAACGTGGAAGGTAAACACAAAAAATGCCCACATTGAGAAGCAGCAGGACAAACTGGGAAGGTAACACAAAAAAAATGTCCACTGGTTAAAGCAGCAGGAAACAAATGGGAAGGTAACACAAAAAATTCCCACATTGATTAAAGCAGCAGACAAACTGGGAAGGTAACACAAAAAATGCCCATAGTAAAAGCAGCAGGCACAACTGGGAAGGTAACACAAAAAAAATGCCCACATGGTAAAGCAGCAGGACAAACTGGGAAGGTTGGTAACACAAAAAATGCCCACATAGTAAAGCAGCAAGGGAAAACTGGGAAGGTGTAAAACAAAACGCCTGATAGGTTAATGCAGCAGGAAAAACTGGAAGTAACACAAAAAAGGCCCACATGGCTAAAGCAGCAGGACCAAACTGGGAAGGTAACACAAAAAAAATGCCCACATGGAGCAGCAGGACAAAACTGGGAATGTAACAAAAAAAATGCCCACATAGTAAAGCAGAGAGAAAAAACTGGGAGGAAGGTAACACAAAAATGCCTGCATGGTAAAGCAGCAGGATAAACTGAGAAGGTAGGTAACACAAAAAAATGCCCACATGGTAAAACAGCAGGAAAACTGGGAAAGGTAACACAAAAAAATGCCCACACTGTAGAAGCAGAGGAAAATGGGAAGGCGGATAAAACAAAAAAAAATGACCCACATGGTAAAGCAAGCAGGACTAATTGGGAGGTAACATAAAAAATGTTCACCATGGTAAAGCAGCAAGAAACTGGGGAAGGTAACACAAAAATGCCCACATGATAAAGCAGACCGGGGGAAAGAATGGTAAGAAACATAAAAGACCCACATGGTTAAGCAGGCAGGACAAGCTGGGAAGGTAACACAAAAATGACCTGATGGTATAGCAGGGCAGGGAAAAATGGCAAGGAAACACAACATGCCCACATGGTAAAGCAGCAGGACAAATTGGGAAGGTAACACAAAAAATTCCCAACATGATAAAGCCAGCAGGACCAAACTGGGAAGTAACACAAAAATGCCCACATGTTAAGCAGCAGGACAAACTGGGAAGGTAACACAAAAAAATGCCCACATGGTAAAGCAGCAGGACAAACTGGGAAGGGAAAGTAACACAAAAAATGCCCACATGGTAAAGCAGCAGGACAAAAATGGGAAAGGTAACACAAAAATGCCTGCATGGTAACGCAGCAGGATAAACTGAGAAGGTAACACAAAAATGCCCACATGGTTAAAACAGCAGGACAAATGGGAAAGGTAAACAAAAAATGCCACATGGTAAAGCAGCAGGGAAAAACTGGGAAGGTAACACAAAAAAATGCCCACATAATAAAGCAGCAGGACAAACTGGGAAGGTAACACAAAAAAATGCCCACATGGTTAAAACAGCAGGACAAACTGGGAAGGTAACACAAAAATGCCCACATGGTAAAGCAGCAGGACTAACTGGGAAGGTAACATAAAATGCCCACATGGTAAAACAGCAGCTACAACTGCGAAGGTAAAACAAAAAAAATGGCCACATGGTTAAAGCAGCAGGGGAAAACTGGGAAGGTAACACAAAAATGCCCACATTGTAAAGCAGCAGGACAAACTGGGAAGGTAACAACAAAAAATGCCCACATGGTAAAACAGCAGGACAAACTGGGAAGGTAACACAAAAAATGCCCACATGGTAATGCAGCAGGATAAACTGAGAAGGGTAACACAAAAAAATGCCCACATAGTAAAACAGCAGGACAAAATGGGAAGGTAACACAAAGAAAGCCCACTGAAAAGCAGCAGGACAAACTGGGAAGGTAACACAAAAAAATGGCCACATGGTAAAGCAGCAGGGAAAACTTGGGAGGTAACACAAAAAATGCCCATATGGTAAAGCAGCAGGACTAACTGGGAAGGTAACACAAAAAATGCCCATATGGTAAAGCAGCAGGACTAACTGGGAAGGTAACACAAAAATGCCTGCATGGTAATGCAGCAGGATAAACTGAGAAGTAATACAAAAATGCCACATGGTAAAACAGCAGGACAAACTGGGGAAGTTACACAAAAAATTCCACATGGTAAAACTGGGACAAACTGGGAAGGTAACACAAAAAATGCCCAAATGGTAAAGCAGCAGGACAAACTGGGAAGGTACACAAAAAATTCCCACATGATAAAGCAGCAGTACAAACTGGAAGGTACATAAAATGTTCACAGGAAAGCAAGAGAAAAAACTGGGAAGGTAATATAAAAAATACCCACATGGAAAGCAGCAGGACAAGCGGGAAGGTAACACAAAAATGCCTGCATGGTTATAGCAGCAGGGAAAAACTGGGAAGGTAACACTAAAAATACCCACATGAAAGCAGCAGGACAAAATGGGATGGTCACAAAAAAATGCCCCATGGTAAAGCAGGCAGGACAAACTGGGAAGGTAAACAAAAAATACCCACATGGTAAAACAGCAGGACAAACTGGGAAGGTAACACAAAAAATTCCCACATGATAAAGCAGCAGTACAAACTGGGAAGGTAACACAAAAAATGCCTATATGGTAAAGCAGCAGGACTAACTGGGAAGGTAACACAAAAATGCCTGCATGTAATGCAGCAGGATAATAAACTGAGAAGGTAACACAAAAAATGCCACATGGAAAACAGCAGGACAAAACTGGGAAGGTAACACAAAAAATGCCCACATGGTAAAACAGCAGGACAAACTGGGAAGGTAACACAAAAAATGCCCAATGGTAAAGCAAGCAGACAAATGGGAGGTAACACAAAAAATGCCCACATGGTAAAGCAGCCTGGAAAACTGGGAAGATAACATAAAAAATACCCACATGGTAAAAGCAGCTGGACAAGCTGGGAAGGTAACTCAAAAATGCCTGCATGGTATAGAGCAGGAAAACGGGAAGGTAACACAAAATGCCCACATGGTAAAGCAGCAGGACAAAACTGGGAAGGTAACACAAAAATGCCTGCATGGTAAAGCAGCAGGATAAACTGAGAAGGTAACACAAAAAAATGCCCACATGGTTAAAACAGCAGGACACAAATGGGAAGGTAACACAAAAAAATGCCCACATGAGGAAGCAGCAGGACAAACTGGGAAGGTAACACAAAAAAATGTCCAATGGTAAAGCAGCAGGACAAAATGGGAAGGTAACACAAAAAAATCCCACATGATAAAAGCAGTAGTACAAAACTGGGAAGGTAACACAAAAAAATGCCCATATGGTAAAGCAGCAGGACTAACTGAAGAAGGTAACACAAAAAAATGCCCACATGGTAAAGCAGCAGGACAAACTGGGAAGGTAACACAAAAAATGCCCACATAGTAAAGCAGCAAGGAAAACTGGGAAGGTAACACAAAAACGCCTGCATGGTAATGCAGCAGGATAAACTGAGAATGTAACACAAAAAATGCCCACATGGTAAAGCAGCAGGACAAACTGGGAAGGTAACACAAAAAAAATGCCCACATGGTAAAGCAGCAGGACCAAACTGGGAAGGTAACACAAAAAAATGCCCACATAGTAAAGCAGCAAGAAAAACTGGGAAGGTAAACACAAAATGCCTGCATGTAAAGCAGCAGGATAAACTGAGAAGGTAACACAAAAAAATGCCCACATGGTAAAACGCAGGACAAAACTGGGAAGGTAAAACACAAAAATGCCCACACTGTAAAGCAGCAGGACAAAACTGGGAAGGTAACACAAAAAATGCCCACATGGTAAAGCAGCAGGACTAATGGGGAAGGTAACATAAAAATGTTCACATGGTTAAAGCAGCAAGGAAAACTGGGAAGGTAACACAAAAATGCCCACATGATAAAGCAGCCGGGAAAAATGGTAAGATAACATAAAAAATACCCACATGGTAAAGCAGCAGGACAAGCTGGAAGGTAACACAAAAATGCCGCTGGTATAGCAGCAGGGGAAAACTGGGAAGGTAACACAAAAATGCCCACATGGTAAAGCAGCAGGACAAATTGGGAAGGTAACACAAAAAATTCCCACATGATAAAGCAGCAGGACAACTGGGAAGGTAACACAAAAATGCCCACATGTTAAGCAGCAGGACAAACTGGGAAGGTAACAAAAAAATGCCACATGTAAAGCAGCAGGACAACTGGGAAGTAACACAAAAAAATGCCCACATGGTAAAGCAGCAGGACAAAACTGGGAAGGGTAACACAAAAATGCCTGCATGGTAACGCAGCAGGATAAACTGAGAAGGTAAACACAAAAATGCCCACATGGTAAAACAGCAGGACAAACTGGGAAGGTAACCACAAAAAATGCCCACATGGTTTAAAGCAGCAGGACACAAACTGGGAAGGTAACACAAAAAAAATGCCCACATAATAAAGCAGGCAGGACAAACTGGGAAGGTACACAAAAAATGCCCACATGGTAAAGCAGCAGGACAAACGGGAAGGTAAAACACAAA
>JAACNH010000880.1:0-128144 GCA_019447015.1 Hymenochirus boettgeri | reverse complement strand
GGCTTCAGTTGCCCTTTAAATGGACAGCAGAATTCCCATACAGTAGTAGCCACACTGGCTTTGGCCATAACTGTATGGGACTACTGTATGGGAATTCAGCTGTCCATTTAAAGGGCAACTAATACAAAACAATACAGAATCAGAAGGCAGTAGTGGTCATAATTTATACCCTCAACTTATACTCGAGTCAATCATGTTTTACTGATTTTTCAGGTAAAAATAGGTACCTCGACTTATACTCGAGTATATACGGTATACACAGTAATCATATCCCCATGCCAGCGCCTTTTCTCCAGCATACATAATTGTAACTTATCCAATCTGTCTTCATATTCAAGCTCCCCCAATCCCTTTATTATTTTAGTTGCCCTTCTCTGAACCCTTGCCATTTCCAAGATGTCCTTCTTGTACACAGAATTCCAAAACTGCATTGCATATTCCAAATGAGTCTAAATTCCTACTTACTTTCTCATAGAAGCAAAGCAAGTTCGTTTGACAAGGTCTATTCCTCCTAAATCCATGTTGCTTCCTACTTATAAAATCAGTCCTCGAAACATAATCTAGAATATGTTCCTGTATCAAACTTTCCAGAAACTTCCCACCACTAAAGTTAAACTTACATGCCTGTAATTACCTGGCTGTGAATGAAAACCCATTTTGAATATTGGAATTCCACCAGTGTGTTTCCATTCCAGAGGCACACTTCCAGACATGAGGAAATCAACAAAAATAAGAAACAATGGACTGGCTAAAACTGAACTTAGCTCCCTAAGGACCAGAGGATGTATTTTATCTTCGACCATGACCGTAGATTATATTGTATACTATCTGCCATAGAATACAATATTCGGTATTTTACTACCGTTTGGTATTCTATGAACGAACTTTCAATGTAAATGTGCGATTGCCGCCATTCGTTTACAGTAGCTGTCATTCATTAACAATAACCCACAGTATCGCAAACTTGCAAGACCATGGGTTTTTAAATATGGCCTTTACTTTCACCTAAGGTTCAAAAGTGATGGGGAGGATTTTGCCTACATTCATTACAGGTAAGACAAGTCTATGGATAGAGATGTGCCATGCGTCTAACACTTTGGGCCATAGTTGTAAATTTAGTTGTAAATTTAGCAATGCCGAGTGTTAGGTTTTTATTCCCTACGCTTTGGGCAGTTAAGACAGGGACATTAATTACAGGTGACCACTACTGCCTTCTGATTCTGTATTGTTTTGTATTAGTTGCCCTTCTCTGAACCCTTGCCATTTCCAAGATGTCCTTCTTGTACACAGAATTCCAAAACTGCATTGCATATTCCAAATGAGTCTAAATTCCTACTTACTTTCTCATAGAAGCAAAGCAAGTTCGTTTGACAAGGTCTATTCCTCCTAAATCCATGTTGCTTCCTACTTATAAAATCAGTCCTCGAAACATAATCTAGAATATGTTCCTGTATCAAACTTTCCAGAAACTTCCCACCACTAAAGTTAAACTTACATGCCTGTAATTACCTGGCTGTGAATGAAAACCCATTTTGAATATTGGAATTCCACCAGTGTGTTTCCATTCCAGAGGCACACTTCCAGACATGAGGAAATCAACAAAAATAAGAAACAATGGACTGGCTAAAACTGAACTTAGCTCCCTAAGGACCAGAGGATGTATTTTATCTTCGACCATGACCGTAGATTATATTGTATACTATCTGCCATAGAATACAATATTCGGTATTTTACTACCGTTTGGTATTCTATGAACGAACTTTCAATGTAAATGTGCGATTGCCGCCATTCGTTTACAGTATCTGTCATTCATTAACAATAACCCACAGTATCGCAAACTTGCAAGACCATGGGTTTTTAAATATGGCCTTTACTTTCACCTAAGGTTCAAAAGTGATGGGGAGGATTTTGCCTACATTCATTACAGGTAAGACAAGTCTATGGATAGCGACGTGCCATGCGTCTAACTCTTTGGGCCATAGTTAGTTAGTTGTAAATTTAGCAATACCGAGCCTTTATCAAGTTAGAATTGTGGTTGTAATTGTACAATCGCCTATACACTATAGTTTACTACCGCATGTTATTGTCCACACGTAAATTTGTACATGTAAGACAGCAGCTGTAAATGTATGGCCATGGTTTTACGATTGTCAGTAAAGTGTGTAGTGACTTGGCAAGAATGGGTTAACTATTGGTATTAGTTCTTAGGACCAATAAAAATACCATTCCACCCTGGAACAGTCCTATTGTTTATATTACGATTAGTGAAGCATGGAACCAGGTCTCCTTTTCCAGACAATGTGGGCCGAAGCGTGTATCTGGAATTCTCTTCAGCTAGGGGTCTGGTGGGGACTAAGAGGTCATTTTAAGGACAGCCATACATGTAAAATAAATGTATTTCGGTATTGGAATGTGTAAGACAGAAACCAATATTATAGTTGTGAATGTAAAAGTATGCGCATTAAAATGATACCCAACATGGAGCCCTTATTCCCTTGCCAAGGCGAGTTATTAATATCTTGGGAAATATGAATAACACACAGGTCATGTTTGGTATTGGAGGAATTGATAATTAATACAGGAGAGGAATATGGGGTCAATATCCCAATACAATGTACATATCTACATTTATATGGAATCTGCCTAACTGAGGGGAAATGAGTGCTTTTGGCTAGTCGTAAATCTGGACATTCCTAGACACTCCCACCTCATGCATACCAGGAGATGGGAGTGGTTAATCAAATGGTTTAAAAATCATTGTATCCCCTATAATTTTGTTCATACTTTGGGGACATGCTAAAACGTGTGTATGGACCCAATGTTTCATCCTGCCCCGGGACACAGGACTTCTTCTAGTGAGTAGGGTCTGTGAATATTTTTATCCTTTTTAATTTATATAACTGTTGTACCTATTGTATGTTATTTTATTGTAACACCATTTACTTTTATTTTTGTATTATATGCACTGTCCACCTTTTGGAATATTAAATCTAAAATTTAATAAGTTTTGTCTTTGATGCTCTAAAAGAACTCAGCCTCTGATAAGTTTATATGTGTTTGAATGGAGTGTGCAGTGTAAATGCTAATTAACTCTGTGACTGCTTGTGAAGGACTGATGCTAATTAACCAGTTAGTTGCTGGAGTGAATGGTGTAGTGTTAACCATTTAGCTGCCAGGACAGGGGTGTGCATAGTCAGTGAGAGTCAAGAGTGGGTTTTTGGGGCGTCTTTAAGGCCGTAACTTAAAGTGGTGGCAGCGAATACCGATTAATTAGTCAGATCATGTGCCCAACGAACTGGCGTTCGTGACAACGATAATCCGTGGTATGTGAAGTTTTCAGTACCGCAAATTACCGTATATACTCGAGTATAAACCGCCCCGAGTATAAACCGAGGTACCTAGTTTTAGGTAAAAAGGAGGAAAACCACATTGACTCGAGTATAAACCGAGGGGGTAGTATTTGCTACTAAAGATGTTTGGGAACTACAACTCCCAGCATGCTTTATTGCTGGGAGTTGTAGATTTCAAACATCTTAAGTGGCAAATACTTGCAAATAGGGGTAAATCCTCCTTTATTTGTGCATACAGTATGCACAAATAAAGAAGGTTTTACTCGTATTTGTATGTATTTACCACTTAAGATTTTCTCCTTGTGCAAGTGAATGTTTCTCCTACCTTGTCCGGATGTTGTCACTACCCGGCGCCGAATATTTAGGAATGCCTTACATATTAAATCATTTCATGCTTGTGTGTTTAACCCTAAAAACTAATTTCAAAGTAGCTGGTCTTTATGTAATCCCAGAAAAGCAGCCCATGCCAGGACATTAGCCTGGCAGGTAAAGACTGGACATTCTGGTGCTCATCAACAAAACAATATTGGGAGGTAGGAATAATCAATCCAACCTCCCTGCCCCAGGTACTTTTCATTTTTTTAAAAAGTACATTTTTACAGTGTAGTTGTCCTTTAAAGAACAAGGACTGGTACACACAGGGCGGGATTTCCCACTAGGCCACCTAGGCCGTGGCCTAGGGCGGCACAGCCACCAGGGGTGACAAAAAACCCCAACAGCGAATAAATAAATAAATAAAACTAAAAAATGTTATGCAGCATTGCATCACCATATTAAAGGGTATCTCCACTCGTTTTTATAAGTTTTGTGAATCCAGTTCTATTGAAGAACGGGAGGTAAAGGAGCTGTGCCTTACCTTCCGTTCTTCAATAGAACACGCGCATGTGCAACACGCGCATAGAAGACAAGGTCCGTCGGGACCCGTCAGACTACGCGCCGGGGGAGCGAGCGGGTAAGTTTCTTACCTTCTCTCCTGGCTCCTGTGTGTTCTATTGAAGAACGGAAGGTAAGGCACCGCTCCTTTACCTCCCGTTCTTCAATAGAACTTGATTCACAAAACTTATAAAAACGAGTGGAGATACCCTTTAAATTTACACAACACACATTAGTTGGCAAACAGCAGAGCCTTACCAGTTTCTGTTAAATGTGAAATGGGCAGCAATTGTTGATTTGCTAGGGGCTAGGCAGGCCTCTTTCCCACTCACAAAGCTCCGCTTCAGCCAATGAATGACCACGTATGGGAAGGGGGGCACAGGCAGTACAAGTTAGCTGGCCTAGGGGAGAAAAAAGTATAAATCCGGCCCTGCCAATCATTCAGACAACCAATTTTGCACAAAAAAAAAACCTGGTCATGTCAGAAATCACAGTTAATAAACCAGATTTAGGAGCCCATGCTATTAAAGATGGGTACACACAAAGCGATTCTTCAGCCTGGACAAACATTCGGCACTACAAAGGACTGACGGTCATGGCAAAAGTAGATGCAGCCGACAGTTTGCCGTGACAAGCATGCAGCCCATAGGACTGCACGATCATCTGTGGTTTTGGCTGCGTTTGATCGTTCATTCGGCTGAACGGCCAGTCACGGAGTAAAAACACATGCAATTATTGTTGCCCGATTGGCTGATACATTGATCTATCGGTCGACCGGGCCAAAAAATTGCATCGTGTGTACACAGCTTAAAGGGAATCTCTAACCTCCATATTAAGTTTTTCTGTAGTGTAGGGTCACAAGTTCAAATCCCTTAACTTATCATGAAACAACACAAGAGTCTACTGCCTGAGTTTATTGCTTTTTGTTTGTTTTGGAAACAGACCATTGAGACACAGGTTTTAATTCCCCAGACTTAAGGTGGCCATACACTTTAGATATTAGGTAAATCCTGTCGTGGACCGATGGGATTTACCCAATACCGGCGGTGTGTAGGGGCTGAAACCGCCCGTTAGTTGGAAAAGACGAAAAGTTTCTATCTGACGGTACCGGCTCCCTCTACTTTACAGCAGCCCTTGTACGATGGATCATTGTACAGTACAAACCTTCTATCCACTGGGTACCGTATATACTCGAGTATAAGCCGAGGTTTTTAGGTTTAAAAATCAACATAAAAACCTTGCCTCGGCTTATACTCGAGTCACAAGAAACTTACCTTCAATCCAGAAGCAGCCGCGAGTCAGGCCGGCAGTTCCCAGTAGTTCTTCACGGTTGCGTGGTTGACAAATTTTTTTCAATAAACTGTATTTATCATGTCCATCTTTGGTTTTTTATAAGCATAATGTGTATACACAGTACAGGTACATTGCTGTTACTTTTATTTATTTCCTCTAAATATATTTAAGCCACACAATAATATAATACCAAGGCCCATTTTAATTTTAATGTGCATTATTAGTAGGATATTATTTTTTAAATTCCTTCTTTAATTATATTACACTTATCGCCATATTCTACATATCTCTTTTATTTTGAAAAAACAGTTGACTTCATACCCTTTGCAGTTTTTTTCTGTGGTCAGTATTGAACTATTATTTCAGGTTCTACAATGGTCCATCTTCCCAGGATGCACCCTTCTTTGGAATTCCTAATATTAATTTCTATTGGATGGGTCAAACATGTTCAAATCAACCCAGGGGCTGAATCAAAGACCATAACTAACTCTTTATTAGGGAAAATGCAAACTGGAAGTCAGTATTTTCAAAGCGTTTATTTATACACAGACAAAATGCTGGATGGGCAGATTAAGGTCATTGAGTCAATTGGCTTCCTAGACAAATGTTTGCTGTATTTCACAAAACTTTTTTTTGCCTCCATTGGATCTTTAATCCGTTAATGCCGTATTGGCAATAATGTGCATGTCTAGTTAAGCCACTCTGTGTCCGTGTTGGTGATGTGGGTGGCTGGGTGATGTCAGTATAACGGTGGCCATAGATGGGACAATATTTCAGCCAGCCTGATAACTATTGGGAAAATTTGTTGGGCTCACCACACAAGAGCAATTATCAGCTGATAATATCACTATGACTATATCTACCTTAAGAGCCATATGAACATGATAACTGATTTACTGGCTGATTTTATAAACATTCCCATATGAACATAGCTATTGTAATATTTGGACCCCATATGCTGTAAGGATTACATATTTGTATGTAAGTGATTGTCTTCTAAGTCCAATCCTGCTATGCCCTATTCTCCTTCCTATCGTCCTTACATCTCTATACATCTGGTTTTTCTCTCCTTTCCATTACCTTTTCCATATTTCTACCTCCATTCAATTATGTTAATGCTGCCAACTTTGCATTCCATTAATGGGGGGGTTGGTACAAGTTATTGGGCTAATCAACCCTGTACTATACTCAGTCCCCACATAGGCATTAAAAGATCTGGGAGATGTTGGAAGAAAAACTGACCAATGCAACACTTCACATATTAATAAAATAACTATTTATTCCCAGTCATCATTAACTGGTAGTTAAATATAAAACGGACTATGTAATAAAGTTCTTATCATTAAAAATGGTGCTAATAAGCCCCAACCAATCAGATGTTATGTACCATTTAATAGCTAATATATGAATGGTTGGGGCAAAATTAGCACCATTTTTAACAATAAGAACTTTTATTATACAGGCCGATAGTGTAGTTACATATTTATATAAAGTAGATAATCAATGTGCATTTCATTTGGAAAATGGGGAAAAAAGATTTAAAATAATGTATAGTTGTTTGAAAGTATTTTTTTCCAAAGTACTCATGAATAATTAATGGTTACCATAGCAACACCATCCCATAATAGTTTTATGACATCAGCAAGATTTTAGTCATAGTTGGAGAGACATTGAGGTGAGTGGACCTGTTATTTATTCTCTCTCTAAATCTTCTGTTTGGTCTAAACTATTCTTATAAAATTAAAAAAAAACTACACGTGCAGTTACATATTGATATAAAGTAGATAATCAATGTGCATTTCACTTGAAAAATATGAAAAAAAAAAGATTTAAAAAAAATGTATAGTAGTTTAAAAGTATTTTTTCTAAAATACTCAACAAGTAGGGGCTATCATAGCAACACCATCCCATAATGGTTTTATGACATCAGTCTCAAAAATTTTAGTCATTTGTTAAGGAGCCATTGTGGTGAGTGGACCTGTTATTTACTCTCTTAAATCTTCTGTTTGGTGTAAACTGTTCTGATAAAATTACATATTTATATAAAGTAGGTAGTCAATGTGCATTTACTTGAAAAATGAAGAAAAAAAAAGATTTAAAATAATATATAGTTTGTTTAAAGGTATTTTTTCCAAAATAATCATGAATAAGTAAGTAATGGGTTACCATAGCAACACCAAATAACACCTCAATAATGGTTACCATAGCAACGCCATCCCATAATAATTTTAGGACATCAGTAACATAGATTTTAGTCATATGTTGGAGAGACATTGAGGTGAGTGGGACCTGTTATTTATTCTCTCTCAAAATCTTCTGATCAGTCTAAACTGTTCCGATAAAATAAAAAAAAAAAGAATTACAGCTTAAACCTGAAATACACACGGGTAATAGTTACCGTATTTTTTTAATAATTATTGATTTTTTTAGAACGTTTTTAACATTTTAACAATAAAGAAAATAAAAAGTTGACATTAGCGTAACAAATCTTAGTAACCAATAGGTAAGTCATGTTACAAACTGTGTATAGATTTGGTGGGGATTTCAGTTGAACAGCCCAGCTGAGTCTTTACTGGCAGTTTTTTTTCAAGCCTCATTACAATATGATGAATATTCTCTGTAAGAATTAGAAACTGTGGGAGAAATGTAATATCTATAGAGTCTGATTTCACCATATTCAATAACTTTAGTTCTTATTATCAGCTCCTAAAACGTCTTTTTTGCTTTTCTCCATATAACAGATTTTTATCGAAATGGCATCCAAACGATTTAGGCAATTTTTGCTGCAATTTTTAAGTGTTGTGGCGGAAAGAGAAAGGTAAGAATGATAAATATTTTATTTCCATCTATCCTCAGTTCCATATAGAGGGGCTGAATGTGCCATCATTCACATCCCACCAGTTACATAGGTTTTAATGCCAAATACATAAACCCTAAATCAAGTACAGAATTTTATCTCTGTGTCCGTTATCCTGTAAATGTAAAACTCAGTGCTCCTCTTATCATTTATACATCACAGGTTCCATAGTGAGATATAGTATGTTTGTTTGTCATGTATATGGTAACCTTTATTTATATTATTTTACTTATCTCAAAATGAAATAAAACTAATCATAACCTGTTTTTTTAGAAAAAGATACCAGTTCATGTTCCCGTGTTGAGCTTGTAAGTATTAAAAGAGAAATTGTCATTCATCTAAAAACACTTTATCTTGTATCACATCAATTTAATATTGATGTGATACAAGATATTTTTTGTTTTACTTCTAAAGGAAGTGAAAAAAGGTTCTATGACTACATCATAAAAACTTGCTTACTGTTTATAAATGATTTTACTGTCACAATGATACGTTCCTCTCCACTTCCCTCCACTTCTTACCACATGTACCCAAGTTGAGGGCCTGAATGCTCCCCCTGGGTAAACCAAACTGGTATAATTTCCGTCACCAGACTGGTTGACTTTGCATCTGATGTCAGTCTGTGGTCTGGGCAATGGGAAGATGCTCTTCTTGCAGAGCCATTGGCATTGCCACGTTACTGACAGTTGGCAGGGTGGAGTTAGACTGGGTTGACTTTACCCAGAGGTGAGGACTTAGTGCTTTCAGTCCTCACGATGGGTTCTTTCAAGGGGAATGGTGGTGTGAGTTGTTTTAATTCCCTTTTAAGTATGCAACCATTTTGTAGATTGGGGACTTTGAAATTTAAAACATAGATACCAATCAGATTTTTAATCAAATTGCATAATTCCATGTGTATTTGTGTTATATAAGGTTATGTCTGGCCTTAGATTATGAAAACTGAGGACATACCCAAGATCGGTCCCCACAGATTATTGACAAATAATTTATACTGGAAACAATTAAAGGGATTTATAATAAAACTAGATTTTTCTCTTCTCTACTTCGGAAACTTTTAATCCTAATCCCTGAATGTATACACACATACAGTCGTATTTATCTCATTATATTCAACTATTTATTTTAGCCTCCAGCTGTGGAACCGGAAGCTCCTATACTGGCTGTTGAGTTAGTAACACCGGCTGTTGAGGGATTAACACGGCTGTGGAGACAGTTACAGTGGGTGGAGACAGTGATACCGGCTGTTGAGGTAGTAACACTCGCTGTTGAGGGAGTAAGTAGAAAATGAGATATTAGCAAAGCATAACAATGACTTGAATGTGGAGGCCGTAATAGATTATGAAATTCTGTAGACATTCTCCCATCCTCCTTAATTCCTGGATAAAATATTCATTTACAGTTTTTATTTTCATTATTGTAATTTTTTATCTTTCAGAATCCAACTGAGGACCCTGAATTGTGGGACCGGCTGTTGAGGAGGTAAGTAGACAATGAAAAGTTTATGTTTAAATAAAAATTAAATTACATTTCCTTTTATGCCCTTATGCCATAAATTTGTGTAATTCTTACCTAGCAATAAATGATAAAATGCACTTTTGTTAAATAATTAATGTCTCATAATAAACTATTTTTTAGATTCCAGCTAAGGGGACGCACATTTCAGGCCCAGTTGTTGAGAAAGTAAGTAGAAAATATAAAGTTTTGGTTAAATAAATAAAGTGCACTTTTAGAAATGATAAAGATTTCTCTCCGAGTTCTCCAGATACAGCACTGAACATTACTATGCAATCCAAGACTGAAAAGCATTTTAATGCAGATTGTTGTATTGTGTCTTGAGAAGGAAAAGTAAAGCATAATGTTTTATATTCCAAAATAATAATCTTAGGGCTAATACACTTACGGGGTTATTCAATAAAAGTTCTTATCGTTTAAAATGGTGCTAATTTTGCCCCAACCAATCAGATGTTAGCTTTCAAATGTTACATCATTTCTGATTGGTTGGGGCAAAATTAGCACCCTTTTTAAACAATAAGAACTTTATATTGAATCTCCCTGTTAGATTGAGAGTTTAGTTTGATCAGCCACCCTGACAGATATTTTAGTTAATTGAGCAAAATATCGCCCATAACTTCTGACCCACCAATTGCTGCTGTCTGACTTCTTTTTGGCAAAATGAAGTCTAAATGATTAGGCATATCAGTTACTCAATGGTCCATTGGATCAATTGAGCTAAAACATTGGAACAGTATTTCATTTTCATCTGATTACGATCAGTCTAGTCAGATTGGTAAGAAATGTCACAGGAACATTGGAAGGTCGAATAAAGTGTATGAGCACCTTAAGGAGCCAATAATAGATTTGAAATTCTCAAGGCATTCACCTGTCCTTGTCTACTGCCAACCCTATGTAATCCTGACCTTTAATTGTACAATAAATAGATATTTTCATATGTACAATTGTATTTTAATAATTTTATCTTTCATTTTTTAACTCTAACTGAAGGCTCTGTCTGTGAGCCAGCTGTGAAGAAAGTAAGTAAAAATCAAGTGCACATTACGCTGTAATATGTGGAAATCCAATACTTTCCTATTAAGTCCAATTAAATAGATTGTAAGCTCTAAGGGGCAGGGACCTCATTTCATCTTGTGGCAAAGCTCTAGCACTTCTATTATATGTTTTATAGATTTATGTACTGAACTATCTATGTATTTATCCCCCTTGTATGACTTTATTGTATTTTATTACTGTACAGCGCTGCGTCCCCGGGTGGCGCTTTCTAAATAAACTATACATACTACAATTTCAATTGTGTTTAAAGGACAATCATACTTACCTCCTGTTCGCTCCTCTTCTTATATCCACGCTTTCTACCAAGGGTGAGGTGCTCACCCTTGGGCTGTTCGCATTTACACTGTTGTACTTACACAGCACTTTTCCGGTAAGCTCTGCCCCTCCTCTACGTCGGCAATGAGGCCAATAGGAAGACACACTCTGCAAGGAGTGCGTCTTCCCATTGAACACATCGCGGAAGAGGTAGTGGAGCAGCGTGTAAGTATAGCAGTTAAATACGAACAGCTCCCCTTGGTAGAAAGCATGGATATAAGAAGAGCAGTGAATAGGAGGTAGCTATAATTGTTCTTTAAATAAAGTGAAACCAGGATGTGCGTAGCCATTTTCCTATTTTCTCTAAGGAAGCTATTGTATAGGGTACATGGTATAAGGTACATGATGGAGAAGATTTCTAAACATTTCATCTCCTTCTATTCTATCAAACCTCTCCAACCCTAATACTTCATTGTAAACTATTTATTTGTACTATCAGATGTTTATAACTATAACGTGGTCACTTTTTATATTATCTAATGCTGGTCATACTCTAGTCATACATTAGGTAGATTAGACCTTTGGAAATCGTTTAACCTCTTAGGAGAGCAAAGCAGAGACTCTGCAGCTCTCCGTGAATGAGCCTGTATATTTTATATCTACAGTAGACATTAATTATTTCCTTCTTTACACAGAGTGATGAAATGACTGACATCCTGGAGGGAGGATTGGAAGGTAATGTAATTCTTACAGTATTGGTTTACTGTGATCCCCAACCTGGTATTGGCTGTTACTTCCTATTTATGCTTCTAGAGATCGTAGGGATGTGCAGTGTAGAAATAGGGATTGCATTAAAGGAGAACTAAACTTCAGTTTTTCAGATCCTAATGTGAGAGTTTTTCTCCCCAGAACACCTAAACGTTGAAAGTTCTTCTCTAGTTATTTGCATTTAGTAGATATGAGTAATAGATTCTGTAACAAAGGAGGCTTCCATCTTGTTGCCAGTACAACTCATAGCCCATGTTGGCTTCAAAGAGCCACGCCCCCTGACCCCAGCATTCACTGTCTCTATGTGCAGAGTTTCTAGAGACTCTGCATATAGAGACTATTGGGACACAGGTTCAATTCCCCATGTTCCCTTTTTTGTTTTTATATGTGTCTAGCAAAAGATAAAGACTCTACATGTACTAGTCCATTAATTATTAGCCCTTGTGGCCTAGTTGTAGAACGCTTTCTTTTTAGAAAGACACAGAATAGAAGGTTGCTGGTTCGATTCCCCATACTTACTTTTATTTTTTGCTGAAATGTTAAATGTTCTGTTTCTTTCATCCATGCTAGCAAAGACATACACTGCAAAGATTACTTTTCTTTTTGTATGTAAAGCATAGGAATTTATCATTGTTAGGGACAGGAGCATTTCTAATGTGTTTACACCAAAAACTGCACTGGTATCTGTGTTCTGTGTCAGAGGGAGGGAACTCTGAGCTGTAACATGATTGGCTGTCAGCTTCCAGGAAGCAAGACTGCAGTTTCCTGTGAAGTGTCCGGCGGACACTTGATGGGTGTTCCCAGATAAGGTGAATTATGGGAGCTGACCCTTAGTACACACAGGTTATTTTCATAAATCAACCAGCATCACAGCAAGGGGAGACATGAGACACAGCTTGTTGTTCGTTTGTGAATGTGCTCTCTCTTGGGACAATGTTGTCTTGGGACTTTAGTTCTCCTTTAAATACAAACTGATACCTAAAATAGCCGGATCTCAATTTACCTTCCAAATAATTAGAACGTAAACCAATATTAAGTGCTTTTTAGCTAAACGTTATCATTTTCAATATTAGTAATATAATCAGGTAGGCAGAAATTGATGGTTAATATACCCTTGTTACACATACATATATTGTTATACACACACACTGCTACAGAAACTGTATAAATATACACTATTAAACAAATAGCAAAACCTGACAATAATAACTCTTTATTTATAGTTGGTCCTGACTCCATATTATATATTCTTTAGTTTGTGTTGCAATCCAGTTTTATTTGTAATTGTTTAATCCTAATATTACTCCTGTTATCCCAGCAGTGAGCTGTACAATATTTTGGGCAGGGGGGCCCATCTGCAAACTTCTCACATTTACTATCAAACTATAAAGTCAAATGTATTCTACCACTTGACTAAATGGTTTGTGAATGTTGATATTAACAGTTTTCTATTTCAATGCAGTCATACAGCTAAAAGAACAGAAAAAAATAGAAGGCAAGAGGAGAAAAAAACAAATGAGAAAGAAAAGGAAAAAGGAAGAAAGGAAGAACAGAAAAAAAAGGAACTTAGATAGAGAGAGGACCAAAGGAAACAAGGAAGAAGTCCAGAAAAAAAAGGGACTTGAGATAGAGAAGGACCAAAGAAAGAAGGAAGACCATAAAAAAAAAGAGACTTGAGAAAGAGAAGGACCAAAGAAAGAAGGAAGACCATAAAAAAAAGAGACTTGAGAAAGAGAAGGACCAAGAGAAGAAGGAAGGAGACCATAAAAAAAAAGGGACTTGAAATAGAGCAGGACAAAGGGAGGAACAGGACAGAAGGGGGGCAAGACAAAAAGGAAGAAAAACCAGAGGGAGGGCAGGACCTGAGAGGGGAAAGGCCAAAAGGGGGGCAAGACCAAAGAGAGAGCAGGACTGAAGGGGAGGCAGGACCAAAGGGGGGTCAGGCCAAAAACGAGGGAAGACCACCAAGGAATCAGGAGGAATGGATAGAAGGGAGGAGGGAGAAAAAGCAGAAGAGAAAAGGAAGGAAGAGGGAAATAGACCAGGGACAAAAAGGACTGGAGGTTGAGCCAGACCAAAGGGAGGACAGAACCAAAGGGGAGGAAGGCCCAAACTTCTCTAAGATTCCCTGGGACGTCATAAGCCGTAAAAGGACTGAAGTAGGGGCAGGAGCAAGGGGGGGGGCAGGATCATGTGGAGGGAAGACCGGCTGGGTATCAGGAAGGCCCAAACTTCTCTAAGATTCCCTGGGACGTCATAAGGCGTGAAAGGACTGAAGTAGGGGCAGGACCAAGGGGGTGGCAGGACCATGTGGAGGGAAGACCGGCTGGGTATCAGGAAGAAAGGAATGGAAAGAAACGCTGGAAAAAGGGCAAGGAGGTGAGCTGGGGGGACATAGTTTGGATTAAGGGGGGCTGGGCTGGAGGCAAGACAGGAGGGGGCTAGAATAGAAGGAGGGAGGCAAAACAAGATAAAAATAAGCATTTAGCTCCAGTTAATCCAGGGTATAATCCGATCGCCAGTTGGGGTCAGGAAGGAATTTTTCCCCCTCTGAAGCATATTTTAGGGGGGGTTTTCGCCTTCCTCTGGATTAACTGTTGAATAGGTAGAATAATAAGTAAATAGAATAAGAGAAAAGTAGAAATAAATAAAACAAATTCATTTTAAAATATTTAGTATCTGCCTTTTTTCTATTTCTCTCTCAACTTTTCCTTTGTTTACTTGACCATTTACTATGGAGAATTGTACCTTTTTACTACAAATAACACAAGTATTAGGCACACAAACATTAAATCGATCTTTACTCCTGATAAACATTAAAACACATCACACATCTGCAGAGTTATTCAGCATGGGAAGGACAAGGAAGGTGCCTGATGCGTTACATGACATCAGGTCACTTCATCATAGGGACAACCCTTGTCTCACATGGTAAATATATAAAGATGGATAGTATACACCACACATTATAGAGTGCAACTGGTGACCAATTAAAATATAGTAGACATACAAATAGAAGCCTAGTGCACATCCAGATCAAATTGCTTCCATGTTTTATTCCCTTCATAATTAGTCTCATAAAAGGCAAGTAGTGATAGAGTAGGACCCAGCTGAAAAGCAAACCCTGAAACGGTAACTGGACTTAAAATAATGGATGTGCACTAGGCTTCCACTTATCTCCCATACCTTACATAGAGAAAATGAAGGAGGGGGGGATATAGATACAAAAGTGATGTAAACAATTTAAAAGCAACAATATATCATTGAAAAATCCATTGTGGTATCAAATACATATCAAAGCAATAGGATGAAACAAAATTCATCCATGCTGTATTTGAGTGTCCTTTGAATTCCCATAGATCCTGCAATCACAGATTTTGGTGGAATGTGGTGTCTGGTTTAAGTTATCCTTGAGTAAAACGAGGAGAGCTCCTGGGTGTGGGTGGGAGTCAGGGAGAGCAGAGCAGCATTATCCATTGCAGCTGCCTAGGGCCCAGTAATCGTCAGGGTGCCTCACCCCAGTACTACAGCCATACAATACAAGAACCAGGGGCCCACAAATGTCAGCCCTTCCCTGTGCCCAATTTGATCTTAATCCATCTTTGCATGAAAATTTTAAGACATGTCTGTTTAAACAGACGACCGATTCCCATTGGTCAATTTTTTCCTTCAAAAATCCCATCAATTAGGTGTACTGTTCATTGTAGACTATGCAAGTAAAATACCACCCCACATTTACAGAAATATATCAATAAATTAGACAGTTTAAGTGCAGTTTTCACAATAGGTTAATATAGGAAAGCCAAAAAATGCATTTTATTAATAAATATAGTAATGGTTCCCTATATACGTATGTTCAAAATTGGCTTAACAGAGAAGCAGAATAATTTAGCAAAGGATTCAGTACATGTTGACCTGCCGTGCACTGCTAATAAGTGTCGTAACTAGGTTCCCTCCCAGCAAAACAATGCACTCTGCGGCATTGTCTCAATGTGGCTCATTAGTGAGATGGCTCTGGTATTGGCCTTTACTGACAAACTGACAAGTGGCAATCAGAAAATATTCCTGGATCAATTCTACTTGTATCAAAACCTTTAAACTGCAATCGATATAGGCAAGGTAGGTAATGGGCAACTTGCTGTGATACAAAAAGTCTATTATTAAACTTCGTGTGAATAAAAACACAAAACCCCTACCAGTGTTCACTGCTGACACATTTCGGGGGAAAACCCCACTTCATCAGAAGAAAAGGCTGTTTACAGAAACTCATCCAGCTTTCTTTGAAACTATCCAATGAACCTGCCATCCCCAATCTAATGGAAGACAGTTCCATAGCTTTACCGTTCTCACAGTGAAAAACCCTTTTTAAACTTGAAGACTAAACTTATGTCCGTGTGTCCTCTGACATGCTCTACTGGTGAACAATGCCCTAGATAGTAAATTGTATGGCCGTTAATCTTTTACCGTATATACTCGAGTATAAGTCGAGATTTTTAGGCTTAAAAAAAAGCCTAAAAATCCTACCTCGACTTATACTCGGGTCACTAACCTTTAATACAGCAGCCGAAGCTTCCTTCCTCTTCCGCATACACTGAGCAGGGGGATGATGTTCACTACTTGGCGGCCAATTCAATTTACACTTTGCACGTGGGACCGCACCGAGCCCAAGAATCCATGATATTTGTATGACCGGACCGGACCCATAGTAGAGTGGGATTGCTGTAGTGGACCTTAATCTCAGTTACTCCTTCAGAATCGGGACTGCCAGCACTGCATGGGGGGCGGGTAACGTAGCCACAAGAGCGTCCAGCTTTGTGGGGTTGTTGTTGGGACACATATTTTGGACAAATCATACTTGTACATTTATTTAGTGGCATACACTCTGAACTGGATGCAGAAGAGAGGAAATGTGTGGCTGCTGTATTGAAGGTCTGAAAGAAGCAGCAGACTATAGATGGCGACTATAATGGATGGAGCAACATTGGAAGGTCATTGTGCAGAGGGATTCCTGAAGTATATAAAGGCAAGTCCTGTCCTCCATGGGGGAGGAGGTGCAGTGCTTGCCACTGGAGTTGTTTGGAAACTACAACTCCCAGCAAGTAAAGCATGCTGAAAGTTGTAGTTTCCAAACATCTTCAGTGGCAAGGAGGGGGTGTGGGATTCCACTTAAAGGGCAACTAATGCCCTAAAACAATACAGATTCAGGAGGATTATTATTGAAAAGATTGCCTTCTGATTCTGATTGTTTTGAGGCTTCAGTTGCCCTTTAATGGACAGCAGAATTCCCATACAGTAGTAGCCACACTGGCTTTGGCCATAACTGTATGGGACTACTGTATGGGAATTCAGCTGTCCATTTAAAGGGCAACTAATACAAAAACAATACAGAATCAGAAGGCAGTAGTGGTCATAATTTATACCCTCAACTTATACTCGAGTCAATCATGTTTTACTGATTTTCAGGTAAAAATAGGTACCTCGACTTATACTCGAGTATATACGGTATACACAGTAATCATATCCCCATGCCAGCGCCTTTTCTCCAGCATACATAATTGTAACTTATCCAATCTGTCTTCATATTCAAGCTCCCCCAATCCCTTTATTATTTTAGTTGCCCTTCTCTGAACCCTTGCCATTTCCAAGATGTCCTTCTTGTACACAGAATTCCAAAACTGCATTGCATATTCCAAATGAGTCTAAATTCCTACTTACTTTCTCATAGAAGCAAAGCAAGTTCGTTTGACAAGGTCTATTCCTCTAATCCATGTTGCTTCCTACTTATAAAATCAGTCCTCGAAACATAATATGAATATGTTCCTGTATCAAACTTTCCAGAAACTTCCACCACTAAAGTTAAACTACATGCCTGTAATTACCTGGCGTGAATGAAAAACCCATTTTGAATATTGGAATTCCACCAGTGTGTTTCCATTCCAGAGGCACACTTCCAGACATGAGGAAATCAACAAAAATAAGAAACAATGGACTGGCTAAAACTGAACTTAGCTCCCTAAGGACCAGAGGATGTATTTTATCTTCGACCATGACCGTAGATTATATTGTATACTATCTGCCATAGAATACAATATTCGGTATTTTACTACCGTTTGGTATTCTATGAACGAACTTTCAATGTAAATGTGCGATTGCCGCCATTCGTTTACAGTAGCTGTCATTCATTAACAATAACCCACAGTATCGCAAACTTGCAAGACCATGGGTTTTAAAATGGCCTTTACTTTCACCTAAGGTTCAAAAGTGATGGGGAGGATTTTGCCTACATTCATTACAGGTAAGACAAGTCTATGGATAGAGATGTGCCATGCGTCTAACTCTTGGGCCATAGTTGTAAATTTAGTTGTAAATTTAGCAATGCAAGAGCCTTTATCAAGTTAGCATTGTGGTTGTAATTGTACGATTTTACTACCGCATGTTATTGTCCACACGTAAATTTGTACATGTAAGACAGCAGCTGTAAATGTATGGCCATGGTTTTACGATTGTCAGAAAGTGTGTAGTGACTTGGCAAGAATGGGTTAACTATTGGTTATAGTTCTTAGGACCAATAAAAATACCATTCCACCCTGGAACAGTCCTATTGTTTATATTACGATTAGTGAAGCATGGAACCAGGTCTCCTTTCCAGACAATGTGGGCCGAAGCGTGTATCTGGAATTCTCTTCAGCTAGGGGTCTGGTGGGGACTAAGAGGTCATTTTAAGGACAGCCATACATGTAAAATAAATGTATTTCGGTATTGGAATGTGTAAGACAGAAACCAATATTATAGTTGTGAATGTAAAAGTATGCGCAATTAAAATGATACCCAACATGGAGCCCTTATTCCCTTGCCAAGGCGAGTATTAATATCTTGGGAAATATGAATAACACCAGGTCATGTTTGGTATTGGAGGAATTGATAATTAATACAGGAGAGGAATATGGGGTCAATATCCCAATACAATGTACATATCTACATTTTATGGAATCTGCCTAACTGAGGGGAAATGAGTGCTTTTGGCTAGTCGTAAATCTGGACATTCCTAGACACTCCACCTCATGCATACCAGGAGAGGAGTGGGAAGTGGTTAATCAAATGTTTAAAATCTGTATCCCCTATAATTTTGTTCATACTTTGGGGACATGCTAAAACGTGTGTATGGACCCAATGTTTCATCCTGCCCCGGACACAGGACTTCTTCTAGTGAGTAGGGTCTGTGAATATTTATCCTTTTTAATTTATATAACTGTTGTACCTATTGTATGTTATTTTATTGTAACACCATTTACTTTATTTTTGTATTATATGCACTGTCCACCTTTTGGAATATTAAATCTAAAATTTAATAAGTTTTGTCTTTGATGCTCTAAAAGAACTCAGCCTCTGATAAGTTTATATGTGTTTGAATGGAGTGTGCAGTGTAAATGCTAATTAACTCTGTGACTGCTTGTGAAGGACTGATGCTAATTAACCAGTTAGTTGCTGGAGTGAATGTGTGTAGTGTTAACCATTTGCTGCCAGGACAGGGGTGGCATAGTCAGTGAGAGTCAAGAGTGGGTTTTTGGGGGGTCTTTAAGGCCGTAACTTAAAGTGGTTGCAGCGAATACCGATTAATTAGTCAGATCACGTGCCCAACGAACTGGCGTTCGTGACAACGATAATCCGTGGTATGTGAAGTTTTCAGTACCGCAAATTACGTATATACTCGAGTATAAACCGTCCGAGTATAAACCGAGGGTACCTAGTTTAGGTAAAAAGAGGAGGAAAACCACATTGACTCGAGTATAAACCGAGGGGGGTAGTATTTGCTACTAAAGATGTTGGAAACTACAACTCCAGCATGCTTTATTGCTGGGAGTTGTAGATTTCAAACATCTTAAGTGGCAAATACTTGCAAATAGGGGTAAATCCTCCTTATTTGTGCATACAGTATGCACAAATAAAGAAGGTTTTACTCGTATTTGTATGTATTTACCACTTAAGATTTTCTCCTTGTGCAAGTGAATGTTTCTCCTACCTTGTCCGGATGTTGTCACTACCCGCGCCGAATATTAGGAATGCCTTACTATAAATCATTTCATGCTTGTGTGTTTAACCCTAAAAACTAATTTCAAAGTAGCTGGTCTTTATGTAATCCCAGAAAAGCAGCCCATGCCAGGACATTAGCCTGGCAGGTAAAGACTGGACATTCTGGTGCTCATCAACAAAACAATATTGGGAGGTAGGAATAATCAATCCAACCTCCCTGCCCCAGGTACTTTTCATTTTTTAAAAAGTACATTTTACAGTGTAGTTGTCCTTTAAAGAACAAGGATGGTACACACAGGGCGGGATTTCCCACTAGGCCACCTAGGCCGTGGCCTAGGGCGGCACAGCCACAGGGGTGACAAAAAAACCCAACAGCGAATAAATAAATAAATAAAACTAAAAATGTTATGCAGCATTGCATCACCATATTAAAGGGTATCTCCACTCGTTTTATAAGTTTTGTGAATCCAGTTCTATTGAAGAACGGGAGGTAAAGGAGCTGTGCCTTACCTTCCGTTCTTCAATAGAACACGCGCATGTGCAACACGCGCAAGAAGACAAGGTCCGTCGGGACCCGTCAGACTACGCGCCGGGGGAGCGAGCGGGTAAGTTTTTACCTTCTCTCCTGGCTCCTGTGTGTTCTATTGAAGAACGGAAGGTAAGGCACCGCTCCTTACCTCCGTTCTTCATAGAATTGATTCACAAAACTTATAAAAACGAGTGGAGATACCCTTTAAATTTACACAACACACATTAGTTGGCAAACGCAGAGCCTTACCAGTTTCTGTTAAATGTGAAATGGGCAGCAATTGTTGATTTGCTAGGGGCTAGGCAGGCCTCTTTCCCACTCACAAAGCTCCGCTTCAGCCAATGAATGACCACGTATGGGAAGGGGGGCACAGGCAGTACAAGTTAGCTGGCCTAGGGGAGAAAAAAGTATAAATCCGGCCTGCCAATCATTCAGACAACCAATTTTGCACAAAAAAAAAACCTGGTCATGTCAGAAATCACAGTTAAAAACCAGATTTAGGAGCCCATGCTATTAAAGATGGGACACACAAAGCGATTCTTCAGCTGGACAAACATTCGGCACTACAAAGGACTGACGGTCATGGCAAAAGTAGATGCAGCCGACAGTTTGCCGTGACAAGCATGCAGCCCATAGGACTGCACGATCATCTGTGGTTTTGGCTGCGTTTGATCGTTCATTCGGCTGACGGACGGCAGTCACGAGGTAAAAACACATGCAATTATTGTTGCCCGATTGGCTGATACATTGATCTATCGGTCGACCGGGCCAAAAAATTGCATCGTGTGTACACAGCTTAAAGGGAATCTCTAACCTCCATATTAAGTTTTTCTGTAGTGTAGGGTCACAAGTTCAAATCCCTTAAATATCATGAAACAACACAAGAGTCTACTGCCTGAGTTTATTGCTTTTGTTTGTTTTGGAAACAGACCATTGAGACACAGGTTTTAATTCCCCAGACTTAAGGTGGCCATACACTTTAGATATTAGGTAAATCCTGTCGTGGACCGATGGGATTTACCCAATACCGGCGGGGTGTGTAGGGGCTGAAAACGCCCGTTAGTTGGAAAAACGAAAAGTTTCTATCTGACGGTACCGGCTCCCTCTACTTTACAGCAGCCCTTGTACGATGGATCATTGTACAGTACAAACCTTCTATCCACTGGGTACCGTATATACTCGAGTATAAGCCGAGGTTTTTAGGTTTAAAAATCAACATAAAAACCTTGCCTCGGTTATACTCGAGTCACAAGAAACTTACCTTCAATCCAGAAGCAGCCGCGAGTCAGGCCGGCAGTTCCAGTAGTTTTCACGGTTGCGTGGTTGAAAATTTTTTCAATCAAACTGTATTTATCATATCCATCTTTGGTTTTTTATAAGCATAATGTGTATACACAGTACAGGTACATTGCTGTTACTTTTATTTATTTCCCCTGAATATATTTAAGCCACACAATAATATAATACCAAGGCCCATTTTAATTTTAATGTGCATTATTAGTAGGATATTATTTTTTAAATTCCTTCTTTAATTATATTACACTTATCGCCATATTCTACATATCTCTTTTATTTTGAAAAAACAGTTGACTTCATACCCTTTGCAGTTTTTTTCTGTGGTCAGTATTGAACTATTATTTCAGGTTCTACAATGGTCCATCTTCCCAGGATGCACCCTTCTTTGGAATTCCTAATATTAATTTCTATTGGATGGGTCAAACATGTTCAAATCAACCCAGGGGCTGAATCAAAGACCATAACTAACTCTATTAGGGAAAATGCAAACTGGAAGTCAGTATTTTCAAAGCATTTATTTATACACAGACAAAATGCTGGATGGGCAGATTAAGGTCATTGAGCTCCATTTTGGCTCTCCTAGACAAATGTTTGCCGTATTTCACAAAACTTTTTTTTGCCTCCATTGGATCTTTAATCCGTTAATGCCGTATTGGCAAATAATTGTGCATGTCTAGTTAAGCCACTCTGTGTCCGTGTTGGTGATGTGGGTGGCTGGGTGATGTCAGTATAACGGTGGCCATAGATGGGACAATATTTCAGCCAGCCTGATAACTATTGGGAAAACTTTGTTGGGCTCACCACACACAGAGCAATTATCAGCTGATAATATCACTATGACTATATCTACCTTAAGAGCCCATATGAACATAATAACTGATTTACTGGCTGATTTTATAACACTTCCCATATGAACATAGCTATTGTAATATTTGGACCCCATATGCTGTAAGGATTACATATTTGTATGTAAGTGATTGTCTTCTAAGTCCAATCCTTGTTATGCCCTATTCTCCTTCCTATCTGTCCTTTACATCTCTATACATCTGGTTTTTCTCTTCCTTTCCATTACCTTTTCCATCATTTCTACCTCCATTACCATTATGTTAATGCTGCCAACTTTGCATTCCATTAATTGGGGGGTTGGTACAAGTTATTGGGCTAATCAACCCTGTACTATACTCAGTCCCCACATAGGCCATTAAAAGATCTGGGAGATGTTGGAAGAAAAACTGACCAATGCAACACTTCACATATTAATAAAAATAACTATTTATTCCCAGTCATCATTAACTGGTAGTTAAAGTAATACAGGACTATGTAATAAAAGTTCTTATCATTAAAAATGGTGCTAATTAAGCCCCAACCAATCAGATGTTATGTACCATTTAATAGCTAATATATGAATGGTTGGGGCAAAATTAGCACCATTTTTAACAATAAGAACTTTTATTATACAGGCCCGATAGTGTAGTTACATATTTATATAAAGTAGATAATCAATGTGCATTTCATTTGGAAAATGGGGAAAAAAGATTTGAAATAATGTATAGTTGTTTAAAAGTATTTTTTTCCAAAGTACTCATGAATAATTAATGGTTACCATAGCAACACCGTCCCATAATAGTTTTATGACATCAGCAAGATTTTAGTCATAGTTGGAGAGACATTGAGGTGAGTGGACCTGTTATTTATTCTCTCTCTAAATCTTCTGTTTGGTCTAAACTATTCTTATAAAATTAAAAAAAAAACTACACGTGCAGTTACATATTGATATAAAGTAGATAATCAATGTGCATTTCACTTGAAAAATATGAAAAAAAAAAAGATTTAAAAAAATGTATAGTAGTTTAAAAGTATTTTTTTCTAAAATACTCAACAAGTAGTGGCTATCATAGCAACACCATCCCATAATGGTTTTATGACATCAGTCTCAAAAATTTTAGTCATTTGTTAAGGAGCCATTGTGGTGAGTGGACCTGTTATTTACTCTCTTTAAATCTTCTGTTTGGTGTAAACTGTTCTGATAAAATTACATATTTATATAAAGTAGGTAGTCAATGTGCATTTTACTTGAAAAATGCAAAAAGAAAAGATTTAAAATAATATATAGTTGTTTAAAGGTTATTTTTTCCAAAATACTCATGAATAAGTAAGTAATGGGTTACCATAGCAACACCATAAATAACACCTCAATAATGGTTACCATAGCAACGCCATCCCATAATAATTTTAGGACATCAGTAACATAGATTTTAGTCATATGTTGGAGAGACATTGAGGTGAGTGGACCTGTTATTTATTCTCTCTCAAAATCTTCTGATCAGTCTAAACTGTTCCGATAAAATAAAAAAAAAAAAGAATTACAGCTTAAAACCTGAAATACACACGGGTAATAGTTACCGTATTTTTTTTTAATAATTATTGATTTTTTTATGAACGTTTTTAACATTTTAACAATAAAGAAAATAAAAAGTTGACATTAGCGTAACAAATCTTAGTAACCAATAGGTAAGTCATGTTACAAACTGTGTATAGATTTGAGTGGGGATTTCAGTTGAACAGCCCAGCTGAGTCTTTACTGGCAGTTTTTTTTTCAAGCCTCTATTACAATATGATGAATATTCTCTGTAAGAATTAGAAACTGTGGGAGAAATGTAATATCTATAGAGTCTGATTTCACCATTTCAATAACTTTATGTTCTTATTATCAGCTCCTAAAACGTCTTTTTTTGCTTTTCTCCATATTAACAGATTTTTATCGAAATGGCATCCAAACGATTTAGGCAATTTTTTGCTGCAATTTTTAAGTGTTGTGGCGGAAAGAGAAAGGTAAGAATGATAAATATTTTTATTTCCATCTCATCCTCAGTTCCATCTATAGAGGGGCTGAATGTGCCATCATTCACATCCCACCAGTTACATAGGTTTCAATGCCAAATACATAAACCCCTAAATATCAAGTACAGAATTTTATCTCTGTGTCCGTTATCCTGCTAAATGTAAAACTCAGTGCTCCTCTTATCATTTATACATCACAGGTTCCATAGTGAGATATAGTATGTTTGTTTGTCATGTATATGGTAACCTTTATTTTAATTATTTTACTTATCTCAAAATGAAATATAAACTAATCATAACCTGTTTTTTTAGAAAAAGATACCAGTTCATGTTCCCGCTGTTGAGCTTGTAAGTATTAAAAGAGAAATTGTCATTCATCTAAAAACACTTTATCTTGTATCACATCAATTTAATATTGATGTGATACAAGATATTTTTTGTTTTACTTCTAAAGGAAGTGAAAAAAGGTTCTATGACTACATCATATAAAAACTTGCTTACTGTTCTATAAATGATTTTACTGTCACAATGATACGTTCCTTCTCCACTTCCCTCCACTTCTTACCACATGTACCCAAGTTGAGGGCCTGAACTGCTCCCCCCTGGGTAAACCAACTGGTATAATTTCCGTCACCAGACTGGTTGACTTTGCATCTGATGTCAGTCTGTGGTCTGGGCAATGGGAAGATGCTCTTCTTGCAGAGCCATTGGCATTGCCACGTTACTGACAGTTGGCAGGGTGGAGTTAGACTGGGTTGACTTTACCCAGAGGTGAGGACTTAGTGCTTTCAGTCCTCACGATGGGTTCTTTCAAGGGGAATGGTGATGTGAGTTGTTTTAATTCCCTTTTAAGTATGCAACCATTTTGTAGATTGGAGATTTTTAAATTTAAAACATAGATACCAATCAGATTTTTAATCAAATTGCATAATTCCATGTGTATTTGTGTCTTATATAAGGTTATGTCTGGCCTTAGATATATGAAACCTGAGGACATACCCAAGATCGGTCCCCACAGATTATTTGACAAATAATTTATACTGGAAACAATTAAAGGGATTTATAATAAAACTAGATTTTTCTCTTCTCTACTTCGGAAACTTTTAATCCTAATCCCTGAATGTATACACACATACAGTCGTATTTATCTCATTATATTCAACTATTTATTTTAGCCCCCAGCTGTGGAACCGGAAGCTCCTATACTGGCTGTTGAGTTAGTAACACCGGCTGTTGAGGGATTAACACCGGCTGTGGAGACAGTTACAGTGGCTGTGGAGACAGTGATACCGGCTGTTGAGTTAGTAACACTCGCTGTTGAGGGAGTAAGTAGAAAATGAGATATTAGCAAAGCATAACAATGACTTGAATGTGGAGGCCGTAATAGATTATGAAATTCTGTAGACATTCTCCCATCCTCCTTAATTCCTGGATAAAATATTCATTTACAGTTTTTTATTTTTCATATTTGTAATTTTTTATCTTTCAGACTCCAACTGAGGACCCTGAATTGTGTGGACCGGCTGTTGAGGAGGTAAGTAGACAATGAAAAGTTTATGTTTAAATAAAAATTAAATTACATTTCCTTTTATGCCCTTATGCCACTAAATTTGTGTAATTCTTACCTAGCAATAAATGATAAAATGCACTTTTGTTAAATAATTAATGTCTCATAATAAACTATTTTTAGATTCCAGCTAAGGGGACGCACATTTCAGGCCCAGTTGTTGAGAAAGTAAGTAGAAAATATAAAGTTTTGGTTAAATAAATAAAGTGCACTTTTAGAAATGATAAAGATTTCTCTCCGAGTTCTCCAGATACAGCACTGAACATTACTATGCAATCCAAGACTGAAAAGCATTTAATGCAGATTGTTGTATTGTGTCTTGAGAAGGAAAAGTAAAGCATAATGTTTTATATTCCAAAATAATAATCTTAGGGCTAATACACTTACGGGGTTATCATAAAAGTTCTTATCGTTTAAAATGGTGCTAATTTTGCCCCAACCAATCAGATGTTAGCTTTCAAATGTTACATCATTTCTGATTGGTTGGGGCAAAATTAGCACCTTTTTAACAATAAGAACTTATATTGAATCTCCTGTTAGATTGAGAGTTTAGTTTGATCAGCCACCCTGACATATTTTAGTTAATTGAGCAAATATCGCCCATAACTTCTGACCCACCAATTGCTGCTGTCTGACTTCTTTTTGGCAAAATGAAGTCTAATGATTGGCATATCAGTTACTCAATGGTCCATTGGATCAATTGAGCTAAAACATTGGAACAGTATTTTCATTTTCATCTGATTACTGATCAGTCTAGTCAGATTGGTAAGAAATGTCACAGAACATTGGAAGGTCGAATAAAGTGTATGAGCACCTTAAGGAGCCAATAATAGATTTGAAATTCTCAAGGCATTCACCTGTCCTTGTCTACTGCCAACCCTATGTAATCCTGACCTTTAATTGTACATAAATAGATATTTTCATATGTACAATTGTATTTTTAATAATTTTATCTTTTATTTTTTAGCCTCTAACTGAAGGCTCTGTCTGTGAGCCAGCTGTGAAGAAAGTAAGTAAAATCAAGTGCACATTACGCTGTAATATGTGAAATCCAATACTTTCCTATTAAGTCCAATTAAATAGATTGTAAGCTCTAAGGGGCAGGGACCTCATTTCATCTTGTGGCAAAGCTCTAGCACTTCTATTTATATGTTTTATAGATTTATGTACTGAACTATCTATGTATTTATCCCCCTTGTATGACTTTATTGTATTTTATTACTGTACCAGCTGCGTCCCCGGGTGGCGCTTTCTAAATAAACTATACATACATACAATTTCAATTGTGTTTAAAGGACAATCATACTTACCTCCTGTTCGCTCCTCTTCTTATATCCACGCTTTCTACCAAGGGTGAGGTGCTCACCCTTGGGCTGTTCGCATTTACACTGTTGTACTTACACAGCACTTTTCCGGTAAGCTCTGCCCCTCCTCTACGTCGGCAATGAGGCCAATGAAGACACACTCTGCAAGGAGTGCGTCTTCCCATTGAACATCCGCGGAAGAGGTAGTGGAGCAGCGCTGTGTAAGTATAGCATTATAAATACGAACAGCTCCCCTTGGTAGAAAGCATGGATATAAGAAGAGCAGTGAATAGGAGGTAGCTATAATTGTTCTTTAAATAAGTGAAACCAGGATGTGCGTAGCCATTTTCCTATTTTCTCTAAGGAAGCTATTGTATAGGGTACATGGTATAAGGTACATGATGGAGAAGATTTCTAAACATTTTCATCTCCTTCTTTCTATCAAACCTCTCCAACCCTAATACTTCTTGTATAACTATTTTTTATTTGTACTATCAATGTTTATAACTATAACGTGGTCACTTTTTATATTATCTAATGCTGGTCATACTCTAGTCATACATTAGGTAGATTAGACCTTTGGAAATCGTTTAACCTCTTAGGAGAGCACGAGAGACTCTGCAGCTCTCCGTGAATGAGCCTGTATATTTATATCTACATAGACATTAATTATTTCCTTCTTTACACAGAGTGATGAAATGACTGACATCCTGGAGGCAGGATTGGAAGGTAATGTAATTCTTACAGTATTGGTTTACTTGTGATCCCCAACCTGGTATTGGCTGTTACTTCCTATTATGCTTCTAGAGATCGTAGGGATGTGCAGTTAGAAATAGGGATTCGCATTAAAGGAAACTAAACTTCAGTTTTTCAGATCCTAATGTGAGAGTTTTTCTCCCCAGAACACCTACACGTTGAAAGATTCTTCTCTAGTTATTTGCATTTAGTAGATATGAGTAATAGATTCTGTAACAAAGGAGGCTTCCATCTTGTTGCCAGTACAACTCATAGCCCATGTTGGCTTCAAAGAGCCCCCCCCCCTGACCCCAGCATTCACTGTCTCTATGTGCAGAGTTTCTAGAGACTCTGCATATAGAGACTATTGGGACACAGGTTCAATTCCCCATGTTCCCTTTTTTGTTTTTATTATGTGTCTAGCAAAAGATAAGACTCTACATGTACTAGTCATTACTTATTAGCCCTTGTGGCCTAGTTTGTAGAACGCTTTCTTTTTAGAAAACACAGAATAGAAGTTTGCTGGTCGATCCCCATACTTACTTTTATTTTTTGCTGAAATGTTAAATGTTCTGTTTCTTTCATCCATGCTAGCAAAGACATACACTCAAAGATTTACTTTTCTTTTTTGTATGTAAAGCATAGGAATTTATCATTGTTAGGGACAGGAGCATTTCTAATGTGTTTACACAAAAACTGCACTGGTATCTGTGTTCTGTGTCAGAGGGAGGAACTCTGAGCTGTAACATGATTGGCTGTCGCTTCCAGGAAGCAAGACTGCAGTTTCCTGTGAAGTGTCCGGCGGACACTTAGATGGTGTTCCCAGATAAGGTGAATTATGGGAGCTGACCCTTAGTACACACAGGTTATTTTCATAAATCACCCAGCATCCACAGCAAGGGAGACATGAGACACAGCTTGTTGTTCGTTTGTGAATGTGCTCTCTCTATTGGGACAATGTTGTCTTGGGACTTTAGTTCTCCTTTAATACAAACTGATACCTAAAATAGCCGGATCTCAATTTACCTTCCAAATAATTAGAACGTAAACCTTAATATTTAGGTGCTTTTTAGCTAAACGTTATCATTTTCAATATTAGTAATATAATCAGGTAGGCAGAAATTGATGGTTAATATACCCTTGGTTACACATACATATATGTATACACACACACACTGCTACAGAAACTGTATAAATATACACTATTAAACAAATAGCAAAACTGACAATAATACACTCTTTATTTATAGTTTGGTCCTGACTCCATATTATATATTTCTTTAGTTTGTGTTGCAATCCAGTTTTATTTGTAATTGTTAAATCCTAATATTACTCCTGTTTCCCAGCAGTGAGCTGTACAATATTTGGGGCAGGGGGGCCCATCTGCAAACTTCTCACATTTACTATCAAACTATAAAGTCAAATGTATTCTACCACTTGACTAAATGGTTTGTGAATGTTGATATTAACAGTTTTCTATTTCAATGCAGTCATACAGCTAAAAGAACAGAAAAAAATAGAAGGCAAGAGAAGAAAAAAACAATGAGAAAGAAAAGGAAAGGAGAACAGAAAAAAAAGGAACTTGAGATAGAGAAGGACCAAGGAAACAGGGAAGAAGTCCAAAAAAAAAGGGACTTGAGATAGAGAAGACCAAAGAAAGAAGGAAGACCATAAAAAAAAGAGACTTGAGAAAGAGATGACCAACCGCCTGGCATTATACTATACCACAAAACCCAAGCATCGGGCGCTCGCATCTGCACCGCTACGCCGAACATCTAACTCTAGAAGACGCGTCACTCCCTTCCTTCACCTTCTCCCGGCTTGCGGCTCGCTGGCTCGACTCTCTTTTACTTGGCTGCTGATGCCTCGTGCTACTCTATGTGACGAGGGTCTTTTTCCCCCTCTATTCCCTCCTCTCTTTCCTTTGGTCTCCTAACTAAATATGTTCTTTGTTCTCTATGATGTGGTTTTTCCCCGGTTCTTTCTCCTTTCCCTTCTTTGTTTTTCATATTTTTCGGTATCTTTAGTTGCCTTTTTTACATTTTGTTTTCTGCCTTTTATTGTTACTTTTTAGTTGTTAACCTCATTTTTTTTCTTTTTATTGTATCGATGTTTCATGGGGCGGAAGGTGCCTGTGCGTTTGTCAGGTCCTCTCTGCTGACCCCTTGTCTCACAATGGTAATATATAAAGATGGGATAGTATACACCACACATTATAGAGTGCAACTGGTGACCAATTAAATATAGTAGACATACAATAGAAGCCTAGTGCACATCCAGATCAAATTGCTTCCATGTTTATTCCCTTCATAATTAGTCTCATAAAAGGCAAGTAGTGATAGAGTACCCAGCTGAAAAGCAAACCCTGAAACGGTAACTGGACTTAAAAATGGATGTGCACTAGGCTTCCACTTATCTCCCATACCTTACATAGAAAATAAGGAGGGGGATATAGATACAAAAGTGATGTACAATTTAAAGCAACAAATATATCATTGAAAAATCCATTGTGGAATCAATACATATCAAAGCAATAGGATGAAACAAATTCCCCATGCGTGTATTGAGTGTCCTTTGAATTCCCATAGATCCTGCAATCCACAGATTTGGGTGGAATGTGGTGTCTGGTTTAAGTTATCCTTGAGTAAAACGAGGAGAGCTCCGGGGTGGGGTGGGAGTCAGGAGAGCAGAGCAGCATTATCCATTGCAGCTACCTAGGGCCAGTAACGTCAGGGTCCTCACCCCAGTACTACAGCCATACAATACAAGAACCAGGGGCCCACAAATGTCAGCCCTTCCCTGTGCCCAATTTGATCTTAATCCATCTTTGCATAAAATTTTAAGACATGTCTGTTTAACCAGACGACCGATTCCCATTGGTCAATTTTTTCCTTCAAAAATCCCATCAATTAGGTTACTGTTCATTGTAGACTATGCAGTAAAAATACCACCCCACATTTACAGAAATATATCATAAATTAAGCAGTTTAAGTGCAGTTTTCACATAGGTTAACTATAGAAAGCCAAAAATGCATTTTTATTAATAAATATAGTAATGGTTCCCTATATACGTATGTTCAAAATTGGCTTAACAGAGAAGCAAAATAATTTAGCAAAGGATTCAGTACATGTTGACCTGCCGTGCACTGCTAAAAGTGTCGTAACTAGTTCCTCCCCAGCAAAACAATGCCACTCTGCGGCATTGTCTCAATGTGGCTCATTAGTGAGATGGCTCTGGTATTGGCCTTTACTGACAACTGACAAGTGGCAATCAGAAATATTCCTGGATCAATTCTACTTGTATCAAAACCTTTAACCAATCGATATGCAAGTAGGTAATGGGCAACTTGCTGTGATACAAAAGTCTATTTATTGAAACTTCGTGTGAATAAAAAACACCAAACCCCCTACCAGTGTTCACTGCTTGACACATTTCGGGGAAAACCCCACTTCATCAGAAGAAAAGGCTGTTTACAGAAACTCATCCAGCTTTCTTTTGAACTATCCAATGAACCTGCCATCCCCACATCTAATGGAAGACGTTCCATAGCTTTACCGTTCTCACAGTGAAACCCTTTTTAAACTTGAAGACAAACTTATGTCCGTGTGTCCTCTGACATGCTCTACTGGTGAACAATGCCCTAGATAGTAAATTGTATGGCCGTTAATCTATTTACCGTATATACGGAGTATAAGTCGAGATTTTTAGGCTTAAAAAAAAGCCTAAAAATCCTACCTCACTTATACTCGGGTCACTAACCTTTAATACAGCAGCCGAACGCTTCCTTCCTCTTCCGCATACACTGAGCAGGGGGATGATGTCACTACTTGGCGCCGCTGTCACTACTTGGCGGCCAATTCAATACACTTTGCACGTGGACCGCACCGAGCCCAAGAATCCATGATATTTGTATGACCGGGACCGGGACCCATAGTAGAGTGGGATTGCTGTAGTGGACCTTAATCTCAGTTACTCCTTCAGAATCGGACTGCCAGCACTGCATGGGGGCGGTAACGTAGCCACAAGAGCGTCCAGCTTTGTGGTTGTTGTTGGGGACCAACTATTTTTGGACAACTCATACTTGTACATTTTTATTTAGTGGCATACACTCTGAACTGGATGCAGAAGAGAGGAAATGTGTGGCTGCATTATTGAAGGTCTGAAAAGAGCAGCGACTATAGATGGCAGACTATAATGGTGGAGCACATTGGAAGGTCATTGTGCAGAGGGATTCCTGAAGTATATAAAGGCAATTCCTGTCCTCCACTGGGGGAGGAGGTGCAGTGCTTGCCACTGGAGTTGTTTGGAAACTACAACTCCACAAGTAAGTAAAGCATGCTGAAAGTTGTAGTTTCCAAACATCTTCAGTGGCAAGGAGGGGGGTGTGGGATTCCACTTAAAGGGCAACTAATGCCCTAAAACAATACAGATTCAGGAGGATATCTATTATGAAAAGATTGCCTTCTGATTCTGTATTGTTTTGAGCTTCATTGCCCTTAAATGGACAGCAGAATTCCCATACAGTAGTAGCCACACTGGCTTTGGCCATAACTGTATGGAACTACTGTTGGGAATTCAGCTGTCCATTTAAAGGGCAACTAATACAAAACATACAGAATCAGAAGCAGTAGTGGTCATAATTTATACCCTCAACTTATACTCGAGTCAATCATGTTTTACTGATTTTTCAGGTAAAAATAGGTACCTCGACTTATACTCGAGTATATACGGTATACACGTAATCATATCCCCATGCAAGCCCTTTTCTCCAGCATACATAATTGTAACTTATCCAATCTGTCTTCATATTCAAGCTCCCCCATCCCTTTATTATTTTAGTTGCCCTTCTCTGAACCCTTGCCATTTCCAAGATGTCCTTCTTGTACACAGAATTCCAAAACTGCATTGCATATTCCAAATGAGTCTAAATTCCTACTTACTTTCTCATAGAAGCAAAGCAAGTTCGTTTGACAAGGTCATTCCTCCTAAATCCATGTTGCTTCCACTTATAAATCAGTCCTCGAAACATAATCTAGAATATTTTCCTGTATCAAACTTTCCAGAAACTTCCCACCACTAAAGTTAAACTTACATGCCTGTAATTACCTGGCTGTGAATGAAAACCCTTTTGAATATTGGAATTCCACCAGTGTGGTTTCCATTCCAGAGGCACACTTCCAACATGAGGAAATCACAAAAATAGAAACAATGGACTGGCTAAAACTGAACTTAGCTCCCTAAGGACCAGAGGATGTATTTTATCTTCGACCATGACCGTAGATTATATTGTATACTATCTGCCATAGAATACATATTCGGTATTTTACTACCGTTTGGTATTCTATGAACGAACTTCAATGTAAATGTGCGATTGCCGCCATTCGTTTACAGTAGCTGTCATTCATTAACATAACCCACAGTATCGCAAACTTGCAAGACCATGGTTTTTTAAATATGGCCTTTACTTTCACCTAAGGTTCAAAAGTGAGGGGGAGGATTTTGCCTACATTCATTACAGGTAAGACAAGTCTATGGATAGAGATGTGCCATGCGTCTAACACTTTGGGCCATAGTTGTAATTTAGTGGTAATTTAGCAATGCCGAGTGTTAGGTTTTTATTCCCTACGCTTTGGGCAGTTAAGACAGGGACTTAATTACAGGTGACCTGGAATTTATCCAGGAGCTTATGGGGTAAAACTGATTGAAAGATTGAATGGCATCTGTGGTGATGTTTCTTTTTTTTTTTTTTTTCTCTCTAAGTCATTGGCAATCACTGTTCAGAGAATGCATCTCTGCAGCTTGTACAATGGCTTTTGAGGCCCCAACTTTATTATATTGGACACGGAGAATGTTTAATTAACATCTAATCATGTTTATAATATCTAAAGAATAGAATATGAACTATCCGATGTCTCACAGAGTATGAGGTTATTTTAAATCTATCATGGTCTTAGAAGTTAAATATATTCAGGTCTTACCCATAGTATATTCCTTTTTTACTGTATTAAGATGGGTTAAATTAATACCCAAGCAATTAATATTTAAATATAGGTGTAAATCTCTACCCAGTCCGATTTGATTCTCTACCAATTAGAGCTGTTATGGTTGTGTTTGTGTATAAGTATATAGATCTTCAATTCCCAGATTCTGTTTGGAATTTAGTTCGTTACCGTGTTTTGTTTATTTAGCTTAATCTTTTCTTTGACCCGTACTTGTGTTTTGTTTAAGGTTTAAGCTGTTAGTACATTGTTTCCAGGTATGATTTTAATGTAATTGTTTGGTAGAATTTGGCAGTAGATAGTTTATAAATGAGAATGGTGAGCTGACTTTACATTAATTTAATTTGTGGATTTTATCTTCCTTATGTTTTAGTTTTTATGGAATGATTGTGAGTTCTTTTCATGTTGTTTAAGGATGTTATCTCATATATGTGTATAATTGCTATTCTTTTCTCTCCGTTTCTTTTGTTTCTTTCCTGCGTTCATACTTTCCATGAGAATGTTATTATTTCGGTTTGAGTTTTTTTGTTTTCTCCGATTCATTTTTTTTCAAAGATTTTTTTTTTTCTCTCAAGTATTGTTTTTAGACCTTTGGGTCTTTATTAAAGAGGGGATAGTTATATATAATATGGCTCATAAAAAATCTTAGCCACAGGTTTATTGCCCAAATGTATATACTTAGTAAAAAAGAGATGTGAAAACTGTTGCTAAAATTTTGTGTAGGGGAATTATTCCTAAATGAGGTTGTCCTGTTAGGATAGATTCAGATAAAGGACCAGCCTTTACTTCTAAGCTAATACAAGACATTGTGTAATTGATGTTCATTGAATAGAATTTTCATATCCCCAGATTCAGATGTTGTTGAACGAATGAACCGCACAATAAAAGAGAGTTTAGGAAGGCTACTGCAGGTTCTTTAGTAAATGGGATATTTATTTACCAGCTGTATTAGCAGAGATATTCTTATGGCCCCAATTCTACTCCAAGTTGTCTCCTTTCGAAATTTTAATGGGTAAACCATTCCCTACGCTTTGGGCAGTTAAGACAGGGACATTAATTACAGGTGACCTGGAATTTATCCAGGAAGCTTATGTGGTAAAACTGATTGAAAGATTGAATGGCATCTGTGGTGATGTTTCTTTGTTTTTTTTCTTATTTTCTAGTGCTCCGATGCACCTGTTAAATCAGGTGATGTGGTCTTGATGAAGCGTTATGACTCGCACACTATCTTGGTTGAAGGCAATCCATCGTGGATACAGAGCTTCCAGAGTAAAGCGCGCACCGAATCTGTTATTGGAAATGAGATGACCACCGAGATGACTTCAGAGATGACAACAAACCACCCTCAAGGAGGAGGATTAAGATGACCCAGATTCCAAACCAGTGATAAATTGCAAACTCCAGATGAAATATATTTTCCTGACCTGTTCATTTTTCATCTTATTCTGTGGTTTTTCTATTTGAATTTATTATAATGAACCCCGTGTTCCATTGCCCCCAGATAACATTTGGGAGTATATTTAAAGAAGCTCCTAAGTATAACTGACTTTTGTTTAGGAAATGTAAAAGTGTTTCAGGACATTTAAGTACTTTGTTAGGTCGCTATTCCAGTTTCAGTTCCAATATGGCTCCAATACTATCTGACTGATCAGTACTATAAGATATTGGATCCCAATTATCCGAGAAGATGATGTACCCCCGCTTAATTTTTCCAAATACCTCAACAGACCCCCCGTGAATGAACTGTAGATATAGTTATGATTCAGACTCAAAATTTACTGATGCTGAATTGTTGTTTTATTTTTACTTGTCCTGCTGCTACACAATGTGTTTCTGTGAATAATAACATGAAGTGTAACTCACACATCAAACGACATCAATTATGTACACTTGTTTTTTCAGAGGGTGGGTTATGGCCTGTGGGAATGTTAGCTACACTATTTACCTGCTAACATTTCTTGAGGTCCTTGTGCTATCAGTAGATTAAGTAGGTGATGGTACCAAGCACACATTTGCAACTTTCTTCTTTCCTCCTGCAGGTAAACGCAATCGCAGGGATCTTATAACTATGCCAGAGGATTGTAAGTCTAATGTACATCCCCTATCTGAAACTGAAGTTGTTGCTTTAGGTGCTAGTATCGTAGGCGTTCCAGGTCTAGCATATATAACTGGTAGACAATTGCTTTATCTTGCATGTGTAGTAGCTAAAGAAATAAATAAACTAGCCTCTATCCTTACCAATATGCTAACCGACTATATACTCTGGAACATGCTGTTCTCCAGAATCGTGCTGCTATCGATTATCTCTTTTGTTGCATAGTCAAGGATGTGAAAGTGTTGAAGTTATGTGCTGCTTAACCTTTCTGATCATACCCTCACTATTAAATTCAGATCAGTACTTTGCAACAACTTAGTAATCACATCAAGGTAGATGATGGTAAATTTTCTTTCTGGAACATGCTTTTTTGGTGGCTTCCCTCCTGGGGTCAGCTTCGCATATTTTTGGTACAATTATAATAATCATATGTGTTCTGATTCTCTGTTGCTGCGTGTTTCATGTGCCCCAGGATGTTTTCTATATTCGCATCTGTTTGCAAGTTTCCTACTAATCGTTAAAACTATGCTCACGCGCAATGTATACTGATGTAATCGCTATGAATGATTTCCACTGATAATGTTGCTATAAATTACATATAATTTCCGTTTAGTTATCCCTTTGGGATAAAAGGGTGGAACTGTTAGGTTTTTATATATTCTGTATAATCACTTAGCCTAATAGCAGCCATTTTGTTTTCGACTCCCTTGGTGCACATATTACTGTTCTGTTTTTCTCAAAATGTACCCAAGCTGTACCTAGCCCAACTGTTTCTCATGGCCATAGATAATATTATCTCAAGGTCTTCTGCCTCCTATGTCAACTTGTCTCTATTCTCGCATTCCAAGACATGTTTTATTATATTATTTGCAGATATAAAGTCTGGTAAAGCCCCTTTTCGTCATGCAAGGTTTTCCTTGTTCATATATGCCAATGTATGACCTAAATAAACTGAGATGGTTTTCAGTACATGCCCTGTGTGTGTGTGAATTCTGTCTCCCGCAGCTGTGAGGCTTTTTCAGTGTTCTAAGACTAGGCATCAAATAATGGTTGGACCAGTGTAGGATATTATTCTTACACCCGAGCCTTTATCAAGTTAGCATTGTGGTTGTAATTGTACGATTTTACTACCGCATGTTATTGTCCACACGTAAATTTGTACATGTAAGACAGCAGCTGTAAATGTATGGCCATGGTTTTACGATTGTCAGTAAAGTGTGTAGTGACTTGGCAAGAATGGGTTAACTATTGGTATTAGTTCTTAGGACCAATAAAAATACCATTCCACCCTGGAACAGTCCTATTGTTTATATTACGATTAGTGAAGCATGGAACAGGTCTCCTTTTCCAGACAATGTGGGCCGAAGCGTGTATCTGGAATTCTCTTCAGCTAGGGGTCTGGTGGGGACTAAGAGGTCATTTTAAGGACAGCCATACATGTAAAATAAATGTATTTCGGTATTGGAATGTGTAAGACAGAAACCATATTATAGTTGTGAATGTAAAAGTATGCGCATTAAAATGATACCCAACATGGAGCCCTTATTCCCTTGCCAAGGCGAGTTATTAATATCTTGGGAAATATGAATAACACCAGGTCATGTTTGGTATTGGAGGAATTGATAATTAATACAGGAGAGGAATATGGGGTCAATATCCCAATACAATGTACATATCTACATTTATATGGAATCTGCCTAACTGAGGGGAAATGAGTGCTTTTGGCTAGTCGTAAATCTGGACATTCCTAGACACTCCCACCTCATGCATACCAGGAGATGGGAGTGGTTAATCAAATGGTTTAAAAATCATTGTATCCCCTATAATTTTGTTCATACTTTGGGGACATGCTAAAACGTGTGTATGGACCCAATGTTTCATCCTCCCCGGACACAGGACTTCTTCTAGTGAGTAGGGTCTGTGAATATTTTTATCCTTTTTAATTTATATAACTGTTGTACCTATGTATGTTATTTTTGTAACACCATTTACTTTTATTTTTGTATTATATGCACTGTCCACCTTTTGGAATATTAAATCTAAAATTTAATAAGTTTTGTCTTTGATGCTCTAAAAGAACTCAGCCTCTGATAAGTTTATATGTTTTGAATGGAGTGTGCAGTGTAAATGCTAATTAACTCTGTGACTGCTTGTGAAGGACTGATGCTAATTAACCAGTTAGTTGCTGGAGTGAATGGTGTAGTGTTAACCATTTAGCTGCCAGGACAGGGGTGTGCATAGTCAGTGAGAGTCAAGAGTGGGTTTTTGGGGCGTCTTTAAGGCCGTAACTTAAAGTGGTGGCAGCGAATACCGATTAATTATCAGATCAGTGCCCAACGAACTGGCGTTCGTGACAACGATAATCCGTGGTATGTGAAGTTTCAGTACCGCAAATACCGTATATACTCGAGTATAAAACCGCCCGAGTATAAACCGAGGTACCTAGTTTTAGGTAAAAAGGAGGAAAACCACATTGACTCGAGTATAAACCGAGGGGGTAGTATTTGCTACTAAAGATGTTTGGAAACTACAACTCCCAGCATGCTTTATGCTGGGAGTTGTAGATTTCAAACATCTTAAGTGGCAAATACTTGCAAATAGGGGTAAATCCTCCTTTATTTTGCATACAGTATGCACAAATAAAGAAGGTTTTACTCGTATTTGTATGTATTTACCACTTAAGATTTTCTCCTTGTGCAAGTGAATGTTTCTCCTACCTTGTCCGGATGTTGTCACTACCCGCGCCGAATATTTAGGAATGCCTTACATATAAATCATTTCATGCTTGTGTGTTAACCTAAAAACTAATTTCAAAGTAGCTGGTCTTTATGTAATCCCAGAAAAGCAGCCCATGCCAGGACATTAGCCTGGCAGGTAAAGACTGGACATTCTGGTGCTCATCAACAAAACAATATTGGGAGGTAGGAATAATCAATCCAACCTCCCTGCCCCAGGTACTTTTCATTTTTTAAAAAGACATTTTTACAGTGTAGTTGTCCTTTAAAGAACAAGGACTGGTACACACAGGGGATTTCCCACTAGGCCACCTAGGCCTGGCCTAGGGCGGCACAGCCACCAGGGGTGACAAAAAACCCCAACAGCGAATAAATAAATAAATAAAACTAAAAAATGTTATGCAGCATTGCATCACCATATTAAAGGGTATCTCCACTCGTTTTATAAGTTTTGTGAATCCAGTTCTATTGAAGAACGGGAGGTAAAGGAGCTGTGCCTTACCTTCCGTTCTTCAATAGAACACGCGCATGTGCAACACGCGCATAGAAGACAAGGTCCGTCGGGACCCGTCAGACTACGCGCCGGGAGCGAGGGGTAAGTTTCTTACCTTCTCTCCTGGCTCCTGTGTGTTCTATTGAAGAACGGAAGGTAAGGCACCGCTCCTTTACCTCCCGTTCTTCAATAGAACTTGATTCACAAAACTTATAAAAACGAGTGGAGATACCCTTTAAATTTACACAACACACATTAGTTGGCAAACAGCAGAGCCTTACCAGTTTCTGTTAAATGTGAAATGGGCAGCAATTGTTGATTTGCTAGGGGCTAGGCAGGCCTCTTTCCCACTCACAAAGCTCCGCTTCAGCCAATGAATGACCACGTATGGGAAGGGGGGCACAGGCAGTACAAGTTAGCTGGCCTAGGGGAGAAAAAAGTATAAATCCGGCCCTGCCAATCATTCAGACAACCAATTTTGCACAAAAAAAAAACCTGGTCATGTCAGAAATCACAGTTAATAAACCAGATTTAGGACGCCATGCTATTAAAGATGGGTACACACAAAGCGATTCTTCAGCCTGGACAAACATTCGGCACTACAAAGGACTGACGGTCTGGCAAAAGTAGATGGCAGCCGACAGTTTGCCGTGACAAGCATGCAGCCCTAGGACTGCACGATCATCTGTGGTTTTGGCTGCGTTTGATCGTTCATTCGGCTGAACGGCCAGTCACGGAGTAAAAACACATGCAATTATTGTTGCCCGATTGGCTGATACATTGATCTATCGGTCGACCGGGCCAAAAAATTGCATCGTGTGTACACAGCTTAAAGGGAATCTCTAACCTCCATATTAAGTTTTTCTGTAGTGTAGGGTCACAAGTTCAAATCCCTTAACTTATCATGAAACAACACAAGAGTCTACTGCCTGAGTTTATTGCTTTTTGTTTTGTTTGGAAACAGACCATTGAGACACAGGTTTTAATTCCCCAGACTTAAGGTGGCCATACACTTTAGATATTAGGTAAATCCTGTCGTGGCCGATGGGATTACCCAATACCGGCGGTGTGTAGGGGCTGAAACCGCCCGTTAGTTGGAAAAGACGAAAAGTTTCTATCTGACGGTACCGGCTCCCTCTACTTTACAGCAGCCCTTGTACGATGGATCATTGTACAGTACAAACCTTCTATCCACTGGGTACCGTATATACTCGAGTATAAGCCGAGGTTTTTAGGTTTAAAAATCAACATAAAAACCTTGCCTCGGCTTATACTCGAGTCACAAGAAACTTACCTTCAATCCAGAGCAGCCGAGTCAGGCCGGCAGTTCCCAGTAGTTCTTCACGGTTGCGTGGTTGACAAATTTTTTTCAATAAACTGTATTTATCTGTCCATCTTTGGTTTTTTATAAGCATAATGTGTATACACAGTACAGGTACATGCTGTTACTTTTATTTATTTCCTCTAAATATATTTAAGCCACACAATAATATAATACCAGGCCCATTTTAATTTTAATGTGCATTATTGTAGGATATTATTTTTTAAATTCCTTCTTTAATTATATTACACTTATCGCCATATTCTACAATCTCTTTATTTTGAAAAAACAGTTGACTTCATACCCTTTGCAGTTTTTTTCTGTGGTCAGTATTGAACTATTATTTCAGTTTCTACAATGGTCCATCTTCCCAGGATGCACCCTTCTTTGGAATTCCTAATATTAATTTCTATTGGATGGGTCAAACATGTTCAAATCAACCCAGGGGCTAATCAAAGACCATAACTACTCTTATTAGGGAAATGCAAACTGGAAGTCAGTATTTTCAAAGCTTTATTTATACACAGACAAAATGCTGGATGGGCAGATTAGGTCATTGAGCTCCATTTTGCTCTCCTAGACAAATGTTTGCTGTATTTCACAAAACTTTTTTTGCCTCCATTGGATCTTTAATCCGTTAATGCCGTATTGGCAAATAATTGTGCATGTCTAGTTAAGCCACTCTGTGTCCGTGTTGGTGATGTGGGTGGCTGGTGATGTCAGTATAAACGTGGCCATAGATGGGACAATATTTCAGCCACCTGATAACTATTGGGAAAACTTTGTTGGGCTCACCACACACAGAGCAATTATCAGCTGATAATATCACTATGACTATATCTACCTTAAGACCCATATGAACATGATAACTGATTTACTGGCTGATTTTAAACCTTCCCATATGAACATAGCTATTGTAATATTTGGACCCCATATGCTGTAAGGATTACATATTTGTATGTAAGTGATTGTCTTCTAAGTCCAATCCTTGCTATGCCCTATTCTCCTTCATCTGTCCTTTACATCTCTATACATCTGGTTTTTCTCTTCCTTTCCATTACCTTTTCCATATTCTCACCTCCATTACAATTATGTTAATGCTGCCAACTTTGCATTCCATTAATTGGGGGGTTGGTACAAGTTATTGGGCTAATCAACCCTGTACTATACTCGTCCCCACTAGGCCATTAAAAGATCTGGAGATGTTGGAAGAAAAACTGACCAATGCAACACTTCACATATTAATAAAAATAACTATTTATCCCAGTCATCATTAACTGGTAGTTAAGTAATACAGGACTATGTAATAAAAGTTCTTATCATTAAAAATGGTGCTAATTAAGCCCAACCAATCAGATGTTATGTACCATTTAATAGCTAATATATGAATGGTTGGGGCAAAATAGCACCATTTTTAATGATAAGAACTTTTATTATACAGGCCCGATAGTGTAGTTACATATTTATATAAAGTAGATAATCAATGTGCATTTCATTTGGAAAATGGGGAAAAAAGATTTGAAATAATGTAAGTTGTTTAAAAGTTTTTTTCCAAAGTACTCATGAATAATTAATGGTTACCATAGCAACACCATCCCTAATAGTTTTATGACATCAGCAAGATTTTAGTCATAGTTGGAGAACATTGAGGTGAGTGGACCTGTTATTTATTCTCTCTCTAAATCTTCTGTTTGGTCTAAACTATTCTTATAAAATTAAAAAAAAACTACACGTGCAGTTACATATTGATATAAAGTAGATAATCAATGTGCATTTCACTTGAAAAAATTGAAAAAAAAAAAGATTTAAAAAAATGTATAGTAGTTTAAAAGTATTTTTTTCTAAAATACTCAACAAGTAGTGGCTATCATAGCAACACCATCCCATAATGGTTTTATGACATCAGTCTCAAAAATTTTAGTCATTTGTTAAGGAGCCATTGTGGTGAGTGGACCTGTTATTTACTCTCTTTAAATCTTCTGTTTGGTGTAAACTGTTCTGATAAATACATATTTATATAAAGTAGGTAGTCAATGTGCATTTTACTTGAAAAATGCAAAAAGAAAAGATTTAAAATAATATATAGTTGTTTAAAGGTTATTTTTTCCAAAATACTCATGAATAAGTAAGTAATGGGTTACCATAGCAAACACATAAATAACACCTCAATAATGGTTACCATAGCAACGCCATCCCATAATAATTTTAGGACTCAGTAACATAGATTTTAGTCATATGTTGGAGAGACATTGAGGTGAGTGGACCTGTTATTTTTCTCTCTCAAAATCTTCTGATCAGTCTAAACTGTTCCGATAAAATAAAAAAAAAAGAATTACAGCTTAAAACCTGAAATACACACGGGTAATAGTTACCGTATTTTTTTTAATAATTATTGATTTTTTTATGAACGTTTTTAACATTTTAACAATAAAGAAATAAAAAGTTGACATTAGCGTAACAAATCTTAGTAACCAATAGGTAAGTCATGTTACAAACTGTGTATAGATTTGAGTGGGGTTTCAGTTGAACAGCCCGCTGAGTCTTTACTGGCAGTTTTTTTTCAAGCCTCTATTACATATGATGAATATTCTCTGTAAGAATTAGAAACTGTGGGAGAAATGTAATATCTATAGAGTCTGATTTCACCATTTCAATAACTTTATGTTCTTATTATCAGCTCCTAAAACGTCTTTTTTGCTTTTCTCCATATTAACAGATTTTTATCGAAATGGCATCCAAACGATTTAGGCAATTTTTTGCTGCAATTTTTAAGTGTTGTGGCGGAAAGAGAAAGTAAGAAGATAATATTTTTATTTCCATCTCATCCTCAGTTCCATCTATAGAGGGGCTGAATGTGCCATCATTCACATCCCACCAGTTACATAGGTTTTAATGCCAAATACATAAACCCCTAAATATCAAGTACAGAATTTTATCTCTGTGTCCGTTATCCTGCTAAATGTAAAACTCAGTGCTCCTCTTATCATTTATACATCACAGGTTCCATAGTGAGATATAGTATGTTTGTTTGTCATGTATATGGTAACCTTTATTTTAATTATTTTACTTTATTTTACTTATCTCAAAATAAAATATAAACTAATCATAACCTGTTTTTTTAGAAAAAGATACCAGTTCATGTTCCCGCTGTTGAGCTTGTAAGTATTAAAAGAGAAATTGTCATTCATCTAAAAACACTTTATCTTGTATCACATCAATTTAATATTGATGTGATACAAGATATTTTTTGTTTTACTTCTAAAGGAAGTGAAAAAAGGTTCTATGACTACATCATATAAAAACTTGCTTACTGTTCTATAAATGATTTTACTGTCACAATGATACGTTCCTTCTCCACTTCCCTCCACTTCTTACCACATGTACCCAAGTTGAGGGCCTGAACTGCTCCCCCCTGGGTAAACCAACTGGTATAATTTCCGTCACCAGACTGGTTGACTTTGCATCTGATGTCAGTCTGTGGTCTGGGCAATGGGAAGATGCTCTTCTGCAGAGCCTTGGCATTGCCACGTTACTGACAGTTGGCAGGGTGGAGTTAGACTGGTTGACTTTACCCAGAGGTGAGGACTTAGTGCTTCAGTCCTCACGATGGGTTTCTTCAAGGGGAATGGTGGTGTGAGTTGTTTTAATTCCCTTTTAAGTATGCAACCATTTTGTAGATTGGGGACTTTGAAATTTAAAACATAGATACCAATCAGATTTTTAATCAAATTGCATAATTCCATGTGTATTTGTGTCTTATATAAGGTTATGTCTGGCCTTAGATATATGAAACCTGAGGACATACCCAAGATCGGTCCCCACAGATTATTTGACAAATAATTTATACTGGAAACAATTAAAGGGATTTATAATAAAACTAGATTTTTCTCTTCTCTACTTCGGAAACTTTTAATCCTAATCCCTGAATGTATACACACATACAGTCGTATTTATCTCATTATATTCAACTATTTATTTTAGCCTCCAGCTGTGGAACCGGAAGCTCCTATACTGGCTGTTGAGTTAGTAACACCGGCTGTTGAGGGATTAAACACGGCTGTGGAGACAGTTACAGTGGCTGTGGAGACAGTGATACCGGCTGTTGAGTTAGTAACACTCGCTTTTGAGGGAGTAATAGAAAATGAGATATTAGCAAAGCATAACAATGACTTGAATGTGGAGGCCGTATAGATTATGAAATTCTGTAGACATTCTCCCATCCTCCTTAATTCCTGGATAAAATATTCATTTACAGTTTTTTATTTTTCATTTTTGTAATTTTTTATCTTTCAGACTCCAACTGAGGACCCTGAATTTGTTGGACCGGCTGTTGAGGAGGTATAGACAATGAAAGTTTATGTTTAAATAAAAATTAATTAACATTTCCTTTATGCCCTTATGCCACTAAATTTGTGTAATTCTTACCTAGCAATAAATGATAAATGCCACTTTGTTAAATTTATGTCCTCATAATAAACTATTTTTTAGATTCTCCAGCTAGGGGACGCACATTTCGGCCCAGTTGTTGAAAAGTAAGTAGAAAATATAAAGTTTTGGTTAATATAAAGTGCACTTTTAGAAATGATAAAGATTTCTCTCCGAGTTCTCCAGATACAGCACTGAACATTACTATGCAATCCAAGACTGAAAAGCATTTTAATGCAGATTGTTGTATTGTGTCTTGAGAAGGAAAAGTAAAGCATAATGTTTTATATTCCAAAATAATAATCTAGGGCTAATACACTTACGGGTTATTCAATAAAAGTTCTTATCGTTTAAAATGGTGCTAATTTTGCCCCAACCAATCAGATGTTAGCTTTCAAATGTTACATCATTTCTGATTGGTTGGGGCAAAATTAGCACCTTTTTAAACAATAAGAACTTTATATTGAATCTCCCTGTTAGATTGAGAGTTTAGTTTGATCAGCCACCCTGACAGATATTTTAGTTAATTGAGCATATCGCCCATAACTTCTGACCCACCAATTGCTGCTGTCTGACTTCTTTTTGGCAAAATGAAAGTCTAAATGATTAGGCATATCAGTTACTCAATGGTCCATTGGATCAATTGAGCTAAAACATTGGAACAGTATTTTCATTTTCATCTGATTACTGATCAGTCTAGTCAGATTGGTAAGAAATGTCACAGGAACATTGGAAGGTCGAATAAGTGTATGAGCACTTAAGGAGCCAATAATAGATTTGAAATTCTCAAGCATTCACCTGTCCTTGTCTACTGCCAACCCTATGTAATCCTGACCTTTAATTGTACAATAATAGATATTTTCATATGTACAATTGTATTTTTAATAATTTTATCTTTTATTTTTTAGCCTCTAACTGAAGCTCTGTCTGTGAGCCAGCTGTGAAGAAAGTAGTAAAAATCAAGTGCACATTACGCTGTAATATGTGAAATCCAAACTTCCTATTAAGTCCAATTAAATAGATTGTAAGCTCTAAGGGGCAGGGACCTCATTTCATCTTGTGGCAAAGCTCTAGCACTTCTATTTATATGTTTTATAGATTTATGTACTGAACTATCTATGTATTTATCCCCCTTGTATGACTTTATTGTATTTTATTACTGTACAGCGCTGCGTCCCCGGGTGGCGCTTTCTAAATAAACTATACATACATACAATTTCAATTGTGTTTAAAGGACAATCATACTTACCTCCTGTTCGCTCCTCTTCTTATATCCACGCTTTCTACCAAGGGTGAGGTGCTCACCCTTGGCTGTTCGCATTTACACTGTTGTACTTACACAGCACTTTTCCGGTAAGCTCTGCCCCTCCTCTACGTCGGCAATGAGGCCAATAGGAAGACACACTCTGCAAGGAGTGCGTCTTCCCATTGAACACATCGCGGAAGAGGTAGTGGAGCACGCTGTGTAGTATAGCAGTATAAATACGAACAGCTCCCCTTGGTAGAAAGCATGGATATAAGAAGAGCAGTGAATAGGAGGTAGCTATAATTGTTCTTTAAATAAAGTGAAACCAGGATGTGCGTAGCCATTTTCCTATTTTCTCTAAGGAAGTATTGTATAGGTACATGGTATAGGTACATGATGGAGAAGATTTCAAACATTTTCATCTCCTTCTATTCTATCAAACCTCTCCAACCCTAATACTACTTCATTGTATAACTATTTTTTATTTGTACTATCAGATGTTTATAACTATAACGTGGTCACTTTTTATATTATCTAATGCTGGTCATACTCTATCATACATTAGTAGATTAGACCTTTGGAATCGTTTAACCTCTTAGGAGAGCACAGCAGAGACTCTGCAGCTCTCCTGTGAATGAGCCTGTATATTTTATATCTACAGTAGACTTAATTATTTCCTCTTTACACAGAGTAGTTGAAATGACTGACATCCTGGAGCAGGATTGGAAGGTAATGTAATTCTTACAGTATTGGTTTACTTGTGATCCCCAACCTGGTATTGGCTGTTACTTCCTATTTATGCTTCTAGAGATCGTAGGGATGTGCAGTTAGAATAGGGATTCGCATTAGGAGAACTAAACTTCAGTTTTTCAGATCCTAATGTGAGAGTTTTTCTCCCCAGAACACCTACACGTTGAAGTTCTTCTCTATTATTTGCATTTAGTAGATATGAGTAATGATTCTTGTAACAAGAGCCTTCCATCTTGTTGCCAGTACAACTCATAGCCCATGTTGGCTTCAAAGAGCACGCCCCCTGACCCCACATTCACTGTCTCTATGTGCAGAGTTTCTAGAGACTCTGCATATAGAGACTATTGGGACACAGGTTCAATTCCCCTTGTTCCCTTTTTTTGTTTTTATTATGTGTCTAGCAAAAGATAAAGACTCTACATGTACTAGTCCATTACTTATTAGCCCTTGTGGCCTAGTTGTAGAACGCTTTCTTTTTAGAAAGACACAGAATAGAAGGTTGCTGGTTCGATTCCCCATACTTACTTTTATTTTTGCTGAAATGTTAAATGTTCGTTTTTTCATCCATGCTAGCAAAGACATACACTGCAAAGATTACTTTTCTTTTTTGTATGTAAGCATAGGAATTTATCATTGTTAGGGACAGGAGCATTTCTAATGTGTTTCACAAAAACTGCACTGGTATCTGTGTTCTGTGTCAGAGGAGGGAACTCTGAGCTGTAACTGATTGGCTGCAGCTTCCAGAAGCAAGACTGCCAGTTTCCTGTGAAGTGTCCGGCGGACACTTAGATGGGTGTTTCCCAGATAAGGTGAATTATGGGAGCTGACCCTTAGTACACACAGGTTATTTTCATAAATCACCAGCATCCACAGCAAGGGGAGACATGAAACACAGCTGTTGTTCGTTTGTGAATGTGCTCTCTCTATTGGGACAATGTTTGTCTTGGGACTTTAGTTCTCTTTAAATACAAACTGATACCTAAAATAGCCGGATCTCAATTTACCTTCCAAATAATTAGAACGTAAACCTTAATATTTAAGTGCTTTTTAGCTAAACTTATCATTTTCAATATTAGTATATAATCAGTAGCAGAAATTGATGGTTAATATACCCTTTGTTACACATACATATATTGTTTATACACACACAGCTACAGAAACTGTAATAAATATACACTATTAAACAAATAGCAAAACCTGACAATAATAACTCTTTATTTATATTTGGTCCTGACTCCATATTATATATTCTTTAGTTTGTGTTGCAATCCAGTTTTATTTGTAATTGTTTAATCCTAATATTACCTGTTATCCAGCAGTGAGCTGTACAATATTTTGGGCAGGGGGCCCATCTGCAAACTTCTCACATTTACTATCAAACTATAAAGTCAAATGTATTCTACCACTTGACTAAATGGTTTGTGAATGTTGATATTAACAGTTTTCTATTTCAATGCAGTCATACAGCTAAAAGAACAGAAAAATAAAGGCAGAGGAAAAAAAAACAAATGAAAAAAAGGAAAAAGGAAGAACAAAAAAAAGGAACTTGAGATAGAGAAACCAAGGAAACAAGGAAGAAGTCCAGAAAAAAAAGGGACTTGAGATAGAGAAGGACCAAAAGAAGGAAGACCATAAAAAAAGAGACTTGAGAAGAGAAGGACCAAAGAAGAAGGAAGACCATAAAAAAAAGAGACTTGAAAGAGAAGGACCAAGAGAAGAAGGAAGGAGCCCATAAAAAAAGGGACTTGAAATAGAGCAGGACAAAGGGAGGAACAGGACAGAAGGGGGGCAAGACAAAAGGAAGAAAACCAGAGGGAGGGCAGGACCTGAGAGGGGAAAGCCAAAGGGGGGCAAGACCAAAAGGAAGCAGGACTGAAGGGAGGCAGGACCAAAGGGGGGTCAGGCCAATAACGAGGGAAGACCACCAGGAATCAGGAGGAATGGATAGAAGGAGGAGGAGAAAAAGCAGAAGAGAAAAGGAGGAAAGGGAAAATACCAGGGACAAAAAGGACTGAGGTTGAGCCAGACCAAAGGGAGGACAGAACCAAAGGGGAGGAGGCCCAAACTTCTCTAAGATTCCCTGGGACGTCATAAGCCGTAAAAGGACTGAAGTAGGGGCAGGAGCAAGGGGGGGCAGGATCATGTGGAGGGAAGACCGGCTGGGTATCAGGAAGGCCCAAACTTCTCTAAGATTCCCTGGGACGTCATAAGGCGTGAAAAGACTGAAGTAGGGGCAGGACCAAGGGTGGCAGGACCATGTGGAGGGAAGACCGGCTGGGTATCAGGAAGAAAGGAATGGAAAGAAACGCTGGAAAAGGGCAAGGAGGTGAGCTGGGGGACATAGTTTGGGATTAGGGGGGCTGGGCTGGAGCAGACAGGAAGGGGGCTAGAAGGAGAGGAGGAGCAAAAACAAGATAAAAATAAGCATTTAGCTCCATTAATCCAGGTATAATCCGATCGCCAGTTGGGGTCAGGAAGGAATTTTTCCCCCTCTGAAGCATATTTTAGGGGGGGTTTTCGCCTTCCTCTGGATTAACTGTTGAATAGGTAATAATAAGTAAATAGAATAAGAGAAAAGTAAAATAAATAAAAAATTCATTTTAAATATTAGTATCTGCCTTTTTTCTATTCTCCTCTCAATTTTCCTTTGTTTACTTGACCATTTACTATGGAGAATTGTTACCTTTTATACTACAATACACAAGTATTAGGCACACAAACATTAAAATCGATCTTTACTCTGATAACATTAAAACACATCACACATCTGCAGAGTTATTCAGCATGGGAAGGACAAGGAAGGTGCCTGATGCGTTACATGACATCAGGGTCACTTCATCAGAGCTGACAACCCTTGTCTCACATGGTAAATAATATAAGATGGGATAGTATACCACCCACACATATAGAGTGCAACTGGTGACCAATTAAATATAGTAGACTACAAATAGAAGCCTAGTGCACATCCAGATCAAATTCTTTCCAGGTTTTATTCCCTTCATAATTAGTCTCTAAAGGCAAGTAGTGATAGAGTAGGACCCAGCTGAAAAGCAAACCCTGAAACGGTAACTGGACTTAAAATATGGATGTGCACTAGGCTTCCACTTACGCACATTTCAGGCCCAGTTGTTGAGAAAGTAAGTAGAAAATATAAAGTTTTGGTTAAATAAATAAAGTGCACTTTGCACGGTAGAAATGATAAAGATTTTCTTCTCTCCGAGTTCTCCAGATACAGCACTGAACATTACTATGCATCCAGACTGAAAAGCATTTTAATGCAGATGTTGTATTGTGTCTTGAGAAGGAAAAGTAAAGCATAATGTTTTATATTCCAAAATAATAATCTAGGGCTAATACACTTACGGGTTATTCAATAAAAGTTCTTATCGTTTAAAAGGTGCTAATTTGCCCCAACCAATCAGATGTTAGCTTTCAAATGTTACATCATTTCTGATTGGTTGGGGCAAAATTAGCACCTTTTTAAACATAAGAACTTATATTGAATCTCCCTGTTAGATTGAGAGTTTTAGTTTGATCAGCCACCCTGACAGATATTTTAGTTAATTGAGCATATCGCCCATAACTTCTGACCCCCAATTGCTGCTGTCTGACTCTTTTTGGCAAAATGAAGTCTAAATGATAGGCATATCAGTTCCTCAATGGTCCATTGGATCAATTGAGCTAAAACATTGGAACAGTATTTTCATTTTCATCTGATTACTGATCAGTCTAGTCAGATTTGTAAGAAATGTCACAGGACATTGGAAGGTCGAATAAGTGTATGAGCACTTAAGGAGCCAATAATAGATTTGAAATTCTCAAGCATTCACCTGTCCTTGTCTACTGCCAACCCTATGTAATCCTGACCTTTAATTGTACAATAATAGATATTTTCATATGTACAATTGTATTTTTAATAATTTTATCTTTTATTTTTTAGCCTCTAACTGAAGCTCTGTCTGTGAGCCAGCTGTGAAGAAAGTAGTAAAAATCAAGTGCACATTACGCTGTAATATGTGAAATCCAAACTTCCTATTAAGTCCAATTAAATAGATTGTAAGCTCTAAGGGGCAGGGACCTCATTTCATCTTGTGGCAAAGCTCTAGCACTTCTATTTATATGTTTATAGATTTATGTACTGAACTATCTATGTATTTATCCCCCTTGTATGACTTTATTGTATTTTATTACTGTACAGCGCTGCGTCCCCGGGTGGCGCTTTCTAAATAAACTATACATACATACAATTTCAATTGTGTTTAAAGGACAATCATACTTACCTCCTGTTCGCTCCTCTTCTTATATCCACGCTTTCTACCAAGGGTGAGGTGCTCACCCTTGGGCTGTTCGCATTTACACTGTTGTACTTACACAGCACTTTTCCGGTAAGCTCTGCCCCTCCTCTACGTCGGCAATGAGGCCAATAGGAAGACACACTCTGCAAGGAGTGCGTCTTCCCATTGAACACATCGCGGAAGAGGTAGTGGAGCACGCTGTGTAAGTATAGCAGTATAAATACGAACAGCTCCCTTGGTAGAAAGCATGGATATAAGAAGAGCAGTGAATAGGAGGTAGCTTATAATTTTTCTTTAAATAAAGTGAAACCAGGATTGCGTAGCCATTTTCCTATTTTCTCTAAGGAAGTATTGTATAGGTACATGGTATAGGTACATGATGGAGAAGATTTCAAACATTTTCATCTCCTTCTATTCTATCAAACCTCTCCAACCCTAATATACTTCATTGTATAACTATTTTTTATTTGTACTATCAGATGTTTATAACTATAACGTGGTCACTTTTTATATTATCTAATGCTGGTCATACTCTATCATACATTAGTAGATTAGACCTTTGGAATCGTTTAACCTCTTAGGAGAGCACAGCAGAGACTCTGCAGCTCTCCGTGAATGAGCCTGTATATTTTATATCTACAGTAGACTTAATTATTTCCTCTTTACACAGAGTAGTGAAATGACTGACATCCTGGAGCAGGATTGGAAGGTAATGTAATTCTTACAGTATTGGTTTACTTGTGATCCCCAACCTGGTATTGGCTGTTACTTCCTATTTATGCTTCTAGAGATCGTAGGGATGTGCAGTTAGAATAGGGATTCGCATTAGGAGAACTAAACTTCAGTTTTTCAGATCCTAATGTGAGAGTTTTCTCCCCAGAACACCTACACGTTGAAGATTCTTCTCTATTATTGCATTTAGTAGATATGAGTAATGATTCTTTAACAAGAGCCTTCCATCTTGTTGCCAGTACAACTCATAGCCCATGTTGGCTTCAAAGAGCACGCCCCCTGACCCCAGCATTCACTGTCTCTATGTGCAGAGTTTCTAGAGACTCTGCATATAGAGACTATTGGGACACAGGTTCAATTCCCCTTGTTCCCTTTTTTTGTTTTTATTATGTGTCTAGCAAAAGATAAAGACTCTACATGTACTAGTCCATTACTTATTAGCCCTTGTGGCCTAGTTGTAGAACGCTTTCTTTTTAGAAAGACACAGAATAGAAGGTTGCTGGTTCGATTCCCCATACTTACTTTTATTTTTGCTGAAATGTTAAATGTTCTGTTTTTTCATCCATGCTAGCAAAGACATACACTGCAAAGATTACTTTTCTTTTTTGTATGTAAAGCATAGGAATTTATATTGTTAGGGACAGGAGCATTTCTAATGTGTTTCACAAAAACTGCACTGGTATCTGTGTTCTGTGTCAGAGGGAGGGAACTCTGAGCTGTAACTGATTGGCTGCAGCTTCCAGGAAGCAAGACTGCCAGTTTCCTGTGAAGTGTCCGGCGGACACTTAGATGGGTGTTTCCCAGATAAGGTGAATTATGGGAGCTGACCCTTAGTACACACAGGTTATTTTCATAAATCACCAGCATCCACAGCAAGGGGAGACATGAACACAGCTTGTTGTTCGTTTGTGAATGTGCTCTCTCTATTGGGACAATGTTTGTCTTGGGACTTTTAGTTCTCCTTTAAATACAAACTGATACCTAAAATAGCGGATCTCAATTTACCTTCCAAATAATTAGAACGTAAACCTTAATATTTAAGTGCTTTTTAGCTAAACGTTATCATTTTTCAATATTAGTATATAATCAGTAGCAGAAATTGATGGTTAATATACCTTTGTTACACATACATATATTGTATACACACACAGCTACAGAAACTGTATAAATATACACTATTAAACAAATAGCAAAACCTGACAATAATAACTCTTTATTTATATTTGGTCCTGACTCCATATTATATATTCTTTAGTTTGTGTTGCAATCCAGTTTTATTTGTAATTGTTTAATCCTAATATTACCTGTTATCCAGCAGTGAGCTGTACAATATTTTGGGCAGGGGGCCCATCTGCAAACTTCTCACATTTACTATCAAACTATAAAGTCAAATGTATTCTACCACTTGACTAAATGGTTTGTGAATGTTGATATTAACAGTTTTCTATTTCAATGCAGTCATACAGCTAAAAGAACAGAAAAATAAAGGCAGAGGAAAAAAAAACAAATGAAAAAAAAGGAAAAAGGAAGAACAAAAAAAAGGAACTTGAGATAGAGAAACCAAGGAAACAAGAGAAGAAGTCCAGAAAAAAAAGGGACTTGAGATAGAGAAGGACCAAAAGAAGGAAGACCATAAAAAAAGAGACTTGAGAAGAGAAGGACCGAAAGAAGAAGGAAGACCATAAAAAAAAGAGACTTGAAAGAGAGGACCAAGAGAAGAAGGAAGGAGCCATAAAAAAAGGGACTTGAAATAGAGCAGGACAAAGGGAGGAACAGGACAGAAGGGGGGCAAGACAAAAGGAAGAAAACCAGAGGGAGGGCAGGACCTGAGAGGGGAAAGCCAAAGGGGGGCAAGACCAAAAGGAAGCAGGACTGAAGGGAGGCAGGCCAAAGGGGGGTCAGGCCAATAACGAGGGAAGACCACCAGGAATCAGGAGGAATGGATAGAAGGAGGAGGAGAAAAAGCAGAAGAGAAAAGGAGGAAAGGGAAAATACCAGGGACAAAAAGGACTGAGGTTGAGCCAGACCAAAGGGAGGACAGAACCAAAGGGGAGGAGGCCCAAACTTCTCTAAGATTCCCTGGGACGTCATAAGCCGTAAAAGGACTGAAGTAGGGGCAGGAGCAAGGGGGGGCAGGATCATGTGGAGGGAAGACCGGCTGGGTATCAGGAAGGCCCAAACTTCTCTAAGATTCCCTGGGACGTCATAAGGCGTGAAAAGACTGAAGTAGGGGCAGGACCAAGGGTGGCAGGACCATGTGGAGGAAGACCGGCTGGGTATCAGGAAGAAAGGAATGGAAAGAAACGCTGGAAAAGGGCAAGGAGGTGAGCTGGGGGACATAGTTTGGGATTAGGGGGGCTGGGCTGGAGCAGACAGGAAGGGGGCTAGAAGGAGAGGAGGAGCAAAAACAAGATAAAAATAAGCATTTAGCTCCATTAATCCAGGTATAATCCGATCGCCAGTTGGGGTCAGGAAGGAATTTTTCCCCCTCTGAAGCATATTTTAGGGGGGGTTTTCGCCTTCCTCTGGATTAACTGTTGAATAGGTAATAATAAGTAAATAGAATAAGAGAAAAGTAAAATAAATAAAAAATTCATTTTAAATATTAGTATCTGCCTTTTTTCTATTCTCCTCTCAATTTTCCTTTGTTTACTTGACCATTTACTATGGAGAATTGTTACCTTTTATACTACAATACACAAGTATTAGGCACACAAACATTAAAATCGATCTTTACTCTGATAACATTAAAACACATCACACATCTGCAGAGTTATTCAGCATGGGAAGGACAAGGAAGGTGCCTGATGCGTTACATGACATCAGGGTCACTTCATCAGAGCTGACAACCCTTGTCTCACATGGTAAATAATATAAGATGGGATAGTATACCACCCACACATATAGAGTGCAACTGGTGACCAATTAAATATAGTAGACTACAAATAGAAGCCTAGTGCACATCCAGATCAAATTCTTTCCAGGTTTTATTCCCTTCATAATTAGTCTCTAAAGGCAAGTAGTGATAGAGTAGGACCCAGCTGAAAAGCAAACCCTGAAACGGTAACTGGACTTAAAATATGGATGTGCACTAGGCTTCCACTTCAGTGGCAAGGAGGGGGGTGTGGGATTCCACTTAAAGGGCAACTAATGCCCTAAAACAATACAGATTCAGGAGGATATCTATTATTGAAAAGATTGCCTTCTGATTCTGTATTGTTTTGAGGCTTCAGTTGCCCTTTAAATGGACAGCAGAATTCCCATACAGTAGTAGCCACACTGGCTTTGGCCATAACTGTATGGGACTACTGTATGGGAATTCAGCTGTCCATTTAAAGGGCAACTAATACAAGTGCCACTTTATTGATTTAACCAAAACGTGTATACTTTTCTACTTAATTTCTCAACAACTGGGTGCCTGAAATGTGCTTGCCCTTTAGCTGGAACTCTACAAAATAGTTTATTTGAGCACATTAAATTATTTAACAAAGTGCATTTAAATCATTATTGATTTCTAGGTAAGAATTCACAAATTTAGTGGCATAAGGGCCTAAAAGGAACTGTAAATCTTAATTTTTATTAAACATAATTTCATTGTCTACTTAACTCCTCAACAGCGCGGTCACCCCACAATTCAGGGTCCTCGGATTGGGTTGAAAGATAAAAAAAATTACAATTATGAAAAAATAAAAACTGTAAATGAATCTTTTATCAAGGAAAGAGGATGTGGAGAATTTACAGGTAATTTATAATCTATACGGCCTCCCATTCAAGTTCATTGTTATGCTTGCATTCTCATTTCATACTATACGTAGCCCTCAACAGCGAGTGTTACTAACTCAACAGCCGGTATCACTCTGTCTCCACAGCCACTGTTAACTGTTCCACAGCCGGTGTTGGTTACTCCCTCAACAGCCGGTGTTACTAACTCAACCCCCAGTATAAGGAGCTCCGGTTCCACAGCTGGAGGTAAATAAATAGTTGAAATAATGTAGATAAATAACGATGGTATGTGTGTATCCATTACAGGGATTAGGATTAAAAGTTTCTCGAAGTAGAGAAGAGAGAAATAGCAGTTTTTTTCTAAATCCCTTTAACTTGTTCCAGTATAAATTATTTTCAACTATACTCTTGTGGACCGATCTTGGGTATGGTCCTCAGGTTCATAACTCTAAGAGGCCAGAACATAACCCTTATATAAGACCAAATTACACATGAATTTGCAATTTGATTAAAATCTGATTGGTATCTATGTTTTAAAATTCAAAAGTTCCCCAATCTACAAAATGGTTGCATATTCACTTCTAAAAGGGAATTAACACTCACAACTCACAACACCACCATCCCCTTGAAAGAACCCATCGTGAGGACTGAAAAGCACCTAAGTCCTCACTCTGGTAAAGTCAACCCGTCTAAACTCGGCACCCTGTCCAACTGTCAGTAACGGGCTGGCAATGCCAATGGCCTGCAAGAAGAGCAGATCTTCCATGCCCCAGACCACAGACTGACATCAATGCAAAGTCACCATGAGTGACGGACAATATACCAGTTGGTTTAACCAGGGGGAAGCAGGTCAGGCCCTCAACTTGGGTTACAATGTGGTAAGAAGTGGAGGGGAGTGGAGAAGGGGTAACGTATCATGTGACAAAGTAAAATCATTATAGAACAGTGCAAGTTGTTTATTGATGTTAGTCTAGACCTTTTTTCACTGTCGCTTTAAGAGTATAAAACAAAAATATCTTTATCACATCAATATTAAATTGATGTTGATACAAGATAGTGTTTTAGATGAGAATGACAATTTCTCTTTCAATACTCAAATGTCAACAGCGGGAACATGAACTGGTATCTTTTTCTAAAAAAACAGGTTATGAGTAGGTTTATATTCATTTTGAGTAAGTTTTAAAAGAAAGATAAAAAATTAATTAAAATCAAAGGTTACCATATACATGTACAACACAAACATTACTATATCTCACTCAGGAACCTGCTGATGTATTAAATGATAAGAGGAGCATAGTCACTGACCGTTCTTACACCTTCGCAGGGTTATAACGTACACGAGATAAAATACCTGTACTTGATATTTTTAGGGGTTTATGTATTTGGCATTAAACCTAGTAATGGTGGGATATGTGACGATGGCACATTAAGCCCCTGATGATGGGAACTGAGGATGGAGGATTTGGAAATAAAAATATTTAATCATTCTTACCTTCTCGTCTTTCCTCAGCCACAACACTTAAAATTGTGCAGCAAAAAATTGACTACCCTAAACGTTGGAATGCCATTCATAAAAATCTGTTAATATGCGAGAAAAGAAACGAGACTTTTAGGAGCTGATAATAAGAAATAAAGTTATTGAATGGTGAAATACAGGACTCTATAGATATTCTTCTCCCACAGTTTATAATATCTTACAGAGATATATTCATTTCATTATTGAAATAAAAGCTTGAATAGAGAAACTTGACAGATAACGAGAAGGACATTCAGCTGGGCTGTTCAACTGAAATCCCCACCTCAAATGTATCACCGTTTGTACATGACTACCTCTTGGTTATAAACGATTTGTTTACGCTAATGTAATTTTTATTTCTTTATTGTTAAAATGTTAAAAACGTTCATACAAAAAATCAATAATTATTAAAAAAATACTGGTAACTAACAGTTACCCTGGTAATTTCAGGTTGTTAAGCTGTTAATTCCTTTTTTTTTTTATTTAATCGGAACAGTTTGACTGATCATAAGATTTTGAGAGAGAATAAAATAAAGGTCCCTCACCTCAAGTCTCTCCAACATATGACTAACATCTATGTTATGATTGTCCTAAATATTATGGGATGCGTTTGCTATGGTAACACATATATTAGGTGTTATTTAATGTTTGCTATGGTCTTATGGTCAACCCATATGACTTACTTATTCAGATAATTTTGGAAAACCATAACCTTTAAAAAACAATATATATTATTATTAAATCCTTTTCTTTTTGCATTTTTCAAGTAAAAGCACTTGACTACCTACTTTATAGAAATATGTAATTTTATCAAAAGTTACACCCAAACATAAGATTTAAAGAGAGTAAATTAACAGGTCCACTCAACCACAATGGCTCCTTCACAAATTGACTAAAAATTTTGGAATGATGTCACTAAAAACCATTATGGTGACCCTGGTGTTGCTATGATAGCCACTACTTTGTTGAGATTTTAGAAAAAATCCTTTATAAACTATATACATTTTTTTATAATCTTTTTTTTTTTTCATATTTTTCAAGTGGAAATGCACATTGACTTATCTACTTTATATCAATATGTAACTGCACGTGTAGTTTTTTTTTTAATTTTATCAAGAGAATAGTTTAGACCAACATGGAAGATTTAGAGAGGAGGAATTAAAGTAACAGTCCACTCACCTCAATCTCTCCACAACTAATGACTAAAATCTTGCTGATGTATGTCAATAAAACTTTAATGGGATGTTTGTTTGCTATGGGTACACATTAATTATTCATGAGTACTTGGAAAACAAATACTTTTATTAAACACAATATACATTATTTTTCCAATCTTTTTTTCCTCCCCCATTTCCAATAATGAAAATGCACATTGATTTATCTACTTTGTATAAATAGTAACTACATCTATTGGCCTTATAATAATAAGTTCTATTGTAAAACATGTGCTAATTTTGCCCCAACATTCCATATATGAGCCTATTAATTGTACATAAACATGATTGGTTGGGGTCTTAATTAGCACCATTTTTATATGATAAGAACCTTTTATTACTAGTCCTGTATGTACTTTAACTACCAGTTAATGCGACTGGAAAAATATTATTTTATTAATATGTAAGTGGTTGCAGTCAGTTTTTTCTTTCCAAACATCCCCGATCTGTTAATGGCCTATGTGTGGGACTGAGTATCGTACAGGGTTGGTTAAGCCCAATAAACTTGTACTCAACCCCCCAATTAATGGAATGCAAAGTTTGGCAGCATGAAAATTAATTGTAATGGAAGGGTAGAATGATGGAAAGAGGTTAAATTGGGGAAAGGAAGGAGGATAAAAAAAGAGAAAGAAAAAGAGAAAAACCAGATGTCGTACTAGAGGAGGTAAAGGAACAGCTTAGGAAGGAGATCCCCGAGCGAATAGGGATAGCAAAGGATTGCGACTAGAAGATCACTCACGCCTACAAATATGTACTCCTTACAGCATATGGGTCCAAATATCCACCATAGCTATTGTTCATCGGGGTAACAGTCAGGTTTATCACATCATGCCCCTTTTTACTTCGCGCACTCCGTTCTCATACGCACATTTCAGGCCCAGTTGTTGAGAAAGTAAGTAGAAAATATAATTTAGAAATGATAAAGATTTCTCTCCGAGTTCTCCGGATACAGCACTGAACATTACTATGCAATCCAAGACTGAAAAGCATTTTAATGCAGAGTGTTGTATTGTGTCTTGAGAAGGAAAAGTAAAGCATAATGTTTTATATTCCAAAATAATAATCTTAGGGCTAATACACTTACGGGGTTATTCAATAAAAGTTCTTATCGTTTAAAATGGTGCTAATTTTGCCCCAATTTTTGCAAAATTAGCACCTTTTTAAACAATAAGAACTTATATTGAATCTCCCTGTTAGATTGAGAGTTTAGTTTGATCAGCCATCACCCTTGGGCTGTTCGCATTTACACTGTTGTACTTACACAGCACTGTTCCGGTAAGCTCTGCCCCTCCACACTGTTGTACTTACACAGCACTGTTCCGGTAAGCTCTGCCCCTCCCTGCAAGGAGTGCGTCTTCCCATTGAACACATCGCGGAAGAGGGAGTGGAGCAGCGCTGTGTAAGTATAGCAGTGTAAATACGAACAGCTCAGGAGTGAGGACCTAGCAATTTAGGCTCTCCCCTTGGTAGAAAGCATGGACATAAGAAGAGCAGTGAATAGGAGCTCCTGTTATCCCAGCAGTGAGCTGTACAATATTTTGGGCAGGGGGGCCCATCTGCAAACTTCTCACATTTACTATCAAACTATAAAGTCAAATGTATTCTACCACTTGAGTAAATGGTTTGGGAATGTTGATATTAACAGTTTTCTATTTCAATGCAGTCATACAGATAAAAGAACAGAAAAAAATAGAAGGCAAGAGGAGAAAAAAACAAATGAGAAAGAAAAGGAAAAAGGAAGAACAGAAAAAAAAAGGAACTTGAGATAGAGAAGGACCAAGGAAACAAGGAAGAAGTCCAGAAAAAAAAGGGACTTGAGATAGAGAAGGACCAAAGAAAGAAGGAACATGTCCAGAAAAAAAAGGGACTTGAAATAGAGAAGGACCGAGGAAAGAAGGAAGACCATAAAAAAAAGATACTTGAGAAAGAGAAGGACCAAGAGAAGAAGGAAGGAGACCATAAAAAAAAGGGACTTGAAATAGAGCAGGACAAAGGGAGGAACAGGACTGAAGGGGGGCAAGACAAAAAGGAAGAAAAACCAGAGGGAGGGCAGGACCTGAGAGGGGAAAGGCCAAAAGGGGGGCAAGACCAAAGAGAGAGCAGGACTGAAGGGGAGGCAGGACCAAAGGGGTGTCAGGCCAATAACGAGGGAAGACCACCAAGGAATCAGGAGGAATGGATAGAAGGGAGGAGGGAGAAAAAGCAGAAAAGAAAAGGAAGGAAGAGGGAAATAGACCAGGGACAAAAAGGACTGGAGGTTGAGCCAGACCAAAGGGAGGACAGAACCAAAGGGGAGGAAGGCCCAAACTTCTCTAAGATTCCCTGGGACGTCATAAGCCATGAAAGGACTGAAGTAGGGGCAGGACCAAGGGGGGGGCTGGATCATGTGGAGGGAAGACCGGCTGGGTATCAGGAAGGCCCAAACTTCTCTAAGATTCCCTGGGACGTCATAAGGCGTGAAAGGACTGAAGTAGGGGCAGGACCAAGGGGGTGGCAGGACCATGTGGAGGGAAGACCGGCTGGGTATCAGGAAGAAAGGAATGGAAAGAAACGCTGGAAAAAGGGCAAGGAGGTGAGCTGGGGCACGGCCTGGTACACATAAGGAAAAAATTCTGGCAAAGAGATAGGTAACCTGTCATTTGGAATTTAAGTAGAATACCCTGATATTTCAGTTTAACCAATAGTGCTTCCTATTGAAGTCTTCAAAATTGGCCTTGCGCTCAGTGTTCTGGTAGTTAACTGACATAGTAATCTATGCATTTATTTATACACAGACAAATAGCTAAATGAGATACCAGTGCATTGTCTGGTCTGTCGGAAGGAATGGAGCAGGTCCAAATCATATCACAATCAGGGAACCCTTTCTTACCCTTACAGTGGTAAGCACTCATGCCATGCAGTTCTAAGCCTTGAAACACACTAATGCTGCAAGGAGTTTGTATGTTCTCTCTGTGGGTTTCCTCCGGGCACTCCGGTTTCCCCCACAATCGTAAAAACATACCAAGGGGTTTGGGGGGGGGGGAGTCGTCAGGGGGAAAAATCAAAAGACAAAAAATAAGTCATTGTGGAGAAAAAAAAGTCGAAAGATAAAAAAAAAAGTCGAAAGACCAAGAAGCATAATTTTTTTAATTGCATTCTTGCATGTTACAATTTTTTTGGTTTTGAGTTTGAAAGGACGTGGCCATACTGCATCGCACCGGAAGCGCTCACGCAATCGCACCCGATTCCAGTGCGATTTACATGTGATTCCCACTAGTATGGCCTAGCCCTAATTCTTTTGTCTTGTGGCCTACCTATTAATTTGCCTGCCAGTATAGTCTAATTATAGTCAAAAATGTTTTGACTAATCAACAAAAGGTTAGTCTTTTACCCCCCCAACCTGACACAGGTATACACACCAACTGACCTACCTGTTCATTCATATGACAGACATATTTAAAGGGCAACTATACAAAAAAAACCTAATTTTGACTAATCATCAAAATAGTTCATTTTTACCCCCGAATCACTGTTGGTCGCAGTTCATTGCACTTGTAATTTTCCAACATGTCCGATCGCCCTTTGGTTCAATCCGGGCAAACGGGTGACCAATATTGCCCGCCATCGCCAGCGAAATCACCACAGTTTTTTTGCCCAGCCAGCCGATACATGGAAATTTTGGCTGGTTGGGCTAAAAAAACTGCTCATGTGTACCCAGCCATTAACCGTTCCTTCTACATCTGTCTCATCCTCTGCAAAGCTCATCATTAGCGCTCTTTGCCTGTTTGTCAGATGCCTGCAAACATGTTATGGTAAAGAGTATAAAGGAAGATTATAAAGAAGTTTGTCTCGTTCTTTCCATACACAAATGGGCACTTTTTGAAAAATCAACAGGAAACACTGAAGAAAACACAATAAAAACTTTTTTTTGCGTTCTCAGTGCGATTCTGACACACACGAACCAAAAGTCATACACGCATGCAGATAAAAAATGGGCGATTGACAAAACAGAACAGAATGCAACTCAATAATTAAATAGCAGTAAAAGTCATACAGTGAACTCCTCAGAGTTCAGTATGCATTTCTACACAACATATAACATTCAGATGATCTAAACCCAACACTATGAAACTCTTGCTGAATTAGTAACACCGATTTATTCTTCCACCCACATAAGATCACTGCCATTGAGAAATCTAATGCCAATAGTTGCTGTATGAGATCATCAACTAAAAACTAAAACCAGGATTTTGCAATGCTATCAGTTAACTTAACCATGGTGCATAAAAACAAACAAATGGCCAAAACCTTTACTATCTAAAATAGTCTGTACAGCACAGAAGGAACAGGTTTCCTTTTAGGGAAAGAGTTCATCCTTGCACGATACAGGAAGCTCTATTGTAAAACTGTCACACAGGAATCCTCACTCCCGCAAGCCAGACTGGATCTTATATTTCAGATTATCTTTCCAGTCCATTGTAAGACTTCTCTGCTTGGTTTAATTTAATTTAAAGCAAAAGCTCAGGGTAACACATCTTGAATTATATAATATCTTAAATTATAGTCCAGAAACTATTATGAAATATTATCACCTTTTAAATAACATTTCAAACCAAACAAACTGTGTGAAATAAGTAAAATATTTTTCTAATTAATAGCTGGTTGATTGATAGTAGCCTATAGGAAGTAAAATCCCTTTTTCAATAAGGTAGGAAAGATGAAAACCAAGTTCACCATATCACTTCTCTGTTACACAGACACACCCAACGTAAAGGACCCCTATCATGTATACATTGAATAAAGCCACAAATGATATATAAGTTAAATACTTCTCTCAACCCTCTCCCCACCCTATGGGTAATTTGTTTAAAGGACCAAAAATTGAAAGATGTATGGCTCCTTTCAGTAAAATTGGGGGACTCATGCTCTGTCTTAATTAGATTGAAGATTTGTGCAATGGGGTCCACTTGCAAATACACACCCATATAACTTTCGATCATGCAGGCCGGTAAATTTCGACCAATTGTCCCAGAGACAATTAGCTTTTTCTGTCAGGTCAAAATATTGACCTAAAGGTTCATACACACATGCGATCGCGGGTGGCGAAACAGCTGGTTCGGGCAATGATCCCCAACCGAACGTCCGTTTCAGCTGATAAAGTGCACATACACGGCACAATTATCGGCCGAAACAGCCGTTCCTACACATCGTGCTTCCGCGATCACACGTAACAACCTTAAACCTTGGCTCAAACCTTTTTTTCCCAACAAATCAACTTCAAAGACAAAATTTCACTTTGCAGCCTATAATATTCCCAATATATTCCACTAACACGTATAACGAGATATTCAGTGGTATCCCCTTCACCTGTCATATGGCTGATCTGTTTGAGTTTATATACAATTATGACATATAGTAGATGTGTAAAATATAATCTTATATTGTTAATTCATACCCATAGCATATGCACCGTTTACTAATCCAGATGTTTTTACTAAATAGGGGCTTCGCATTTACAATATAAGGGGGGAAGGGGGGATTACAGGTGCCCAGATTCCCCCATTTCTACTGGTTTATAGTTACCTGCAGTTCTGGCACCTTGAGGTCATCAGAAATTACAAGGGGTGTCAGTATGAAAAATAATTAAAATAATAGAAGCCACGGTACAGACATGAGAATTAAACAATTAAATAAAAATTTGATGTAAAGTTTATGACATAGGGCTTATTCACACTAGATGCGTTTTATTGCTTTTGGTGCATTTTTATAAAGCAGGTGTTAGGAAAAAAAGCAAGAACATAAATATCACATAGGGATGTCAATACACAGTTCACACTACTGCTTGCAGCAGTTTAATGTGATAATGCACTCAATGAAGTCTAAGTCAAAGTCTATGGGAAGGAAGAAACTAACACATAAAAACGCATTTAACCACAACACACACTGCATAAAAACGCAATGAAAAACGCAATGCAAATGCATAAAAATGCATTAAATCAATATGCAATTCATTGCATTTTGGGTTGTCTAGTGTAAACGTAGCCCTAGAGAATCTTGGTTATTTTGCAGGGTATATTAAAAACAGCATTAAAAGAAGATCCAAGAAATGCAGTTATACACATTGTTCCATACTAAATACTGATGTAGTCATCACAACCTCTAATAGCCTTAAAAATTACTGATCCTGTGACCGAATGCAATAAGTGTTTGGATGATTTGGTTTATTGCCATTTCAAAAGATTATATTGCCCCAACATTATGTTGTCCCCAAACCATTGCTCTGCAATGCTTGCAGTCAGGTATCCCACCTCTCCCGGATTGTCCGGGAGTTTCCCTTATTCTGGGGTGGTCACCCGCATTCCAGCGAGACCACCACAGACTCCCGAGTCTGAGAGGAGACTCTAGTCTCCTCAGTCACGCCCCTTTTAAGGACCATGCCCCCGGAATTCCCCGGGAACGCCCCCAACTCCTCCCTAACCCCACCTCCCATTACCGCTAGAAGGCTAGCCCCGTCTCTGCATGATGTCATGTCACGCCCCCCTCCCTACGCCCACTTTCCCACCCTGCCCGGAAGCCTGAAAGGGCAGGGAGGGATGTCTGCAGAGTTAACTGATGGGACATGTCATCATTTAAAAATAATCTCAGCAGTGAATGCGGTACAGATAAAGACTAAGGCCACACTGCAACGTATCGGAAGTGCGCAATTGCGTGCACGATTCTGGTTAATTGTGCATGTTGTCACGCATGTGATTTGACCATTTTCTGTTATGGCAATGCATGCGATTGCAGGGAAAAAAAACAACCGGTGACCACATGCATTACCAAACTGGAGACGGATGTGCAATCACATGTGCATTAGGAATTTCCATTATATCTCAAACCACTTGCGCAAACACGCGAAAATCTTGCTAGTGTGGCCTAGCCCAAAATCAAACTCACTGCATAAAAATTTGATTAGGAGTTATTTTGAATTAGCAATTTCCAACTCCAAAATTATTTCATTTAATATTTTAGGCTCTAAAACCAGGGGCAGGGAAGTAGGATTCCAACCTCCCAATATAATTTCTGAGAGAAGCACTAGAATAAAGAAAACTGCTTTTGCCAGGCTTTATCTGTGCTTCAACACGATCTTTAACACGGAAAATTACAAGACATTAACCTGGCAGATGAAAACAGTATGCACTGGTGCTCAAACTATATTGGTTGGTAGGAATAATTAATCCTACCTTCCCGTCCCAGGTTAATTTACATTTTTAAAAAGTTAATATTTACAGCGGAGTTGTCCTTTATAATGAAAGGATAATGTCACCAGCTTTTCTCCATGTCCCATTGGGGCCAGACAAGGGGCAGCTTTCCCAACATGTCACTGAATAATTCACAAATTAAAGACAGATAAAATAATTTATTCTGCCACCTTCTTGTAAATCAGAATTTAAATTATAATTCTCAAGCCAAAATGCTGCCTATCAGTCTATGCAGATACCTCCGCACATTTGAACAGTAGTATCGACAGGGAGAATACATCAAGGCTGTTTGCAGCTAATAAACATTCGCAACTGAACCAGGGGAACGGTGGGAAAGACTGGCAAGCATCAGCAGTGAAACTGATTAGTTATATTTCATTGATAATATATCAATGAAAAATCAGGACCACTTTTAAAATTGTATGCAACAAAAATATCAATGAATGCTATATCTGTTGTATTCAATCAGATCAACTGGACTTGAAATGTAGTTCTTGAAGACGTTTCGCTAGTCATCCGACTGGCTTTCTCAATTCAGAATGACTTGTACAAGAATCTGTGGCAATTATGTACCCTGGAAAATCCCAATTAGCATATCACAGCCAGGTGTTAAGGGCGTGATTAGATAGTGGCTAAGAGGTGTTATAGGAACGCCCAGAGACTAGCGAAACGTCTTCAAGAACTACATTTCAAGTCCAGTTGATCTAATTGAATACAACAGATATACCATGACCTGGATGAATAAGAACCTTCACAAGCATCAATGAATGCTGTTTAAATGCAATCCATGCATCTCTGCTATAAACATTTTTAATAACACCCTCCAAGCATGAGATGATCTGGTAACCCTATGACAAGTGGATTTCTAAATACTGACTTGAATCTGAAAGATACAAATTTACCAGTTTGTCCTTACATATATTTTACACAATCAAAATGCAGAGAGATCTGTAAAGTAAGCATTTATCAATGAAATAAAACAGAAAATTGGGATCCACAAAAGAATGCAAACACAGGGAAAATAACAACTGTCTTACAACTGATTTATGACAGGGATTATAAACGAGTTTGCATCTATCCCTACAACAAATTCACACCACCACTTTCCAATATCCTAAAAAATCTAGTAACTGGGTAAGGATGGCAGTTCAGTAATTAGCAGCCCTGGGTTTAAATCCATCCTCACCTAATCTGCAAGATTTGTAGGATCTCTCAGTGTTAGGGTTAAGTTTCCTTTGGGTACTCTGGTTTCCATTGACCATTATAAATAAAAACTGATGGGCTGGGTTTTCGATACATAGTAACCGCTTTAGGGCATACCCTAATCAATGGAAAAACAAAAAACGTCGGATACAGCTGTATAATAAAGTAAATTCAATATATGGGAGTTGTATCAATTCCCAAAGGGTTAAAAACTGCTGGACAGGGGATAGTTTACAATGTGAAGCACACGCCCATAGATTGTGTCTTGAAAGGAAACAATGGGAAAGGCACATATGAATGAAAACAAACCTTTAAAGCAACATCACTCTCACCTCCAACCATGATCAGTGGATGATCAGGGTGTTCACATCAGTGGAAAGGACCCACATTAAAAAGCAATTCAGTTTACATTCTATTAGTTTGCATTCAGGGCAGCCCTGCTCTTGCAGAGTGTCACCCAATCAGCTGATGATCCTGTGTGATGGTGAGAGTTGTAGTTCTGCCACAGCAGGTCTAATTCATGTCTATGGATAAGAGCAATGAGAATCACTCACCAAATAAAGTAAGAGCCATCATGTTGATGTGTCACAGCATGGAGTCGGTTTAGGTCGAACTGGTCACCACTGCAATAGATCAAAAGTGACACAAGGCTAGAAATGAATAATATATCTATTAAGATAAAGGGAGGGGACCCATGATGGAAGCCTGGTTACAATGCAACACTAGAATAGACAAGGGGGAGAAGGGAAGGCACCATGAGAATAAAGGATGTGCAGCTGCTTCAAGGAAACTCACTCTCTGAATGGATGAAATCTGATCGCAGTCACGCCGCCTCCTTCCATCTCCTGGGCGCCATCTTGGTTTCCCCCAGCAGCACGTGATCTTAGCTTCAGCTCCTCAGACAGAGGCGGCGGTCAGGCTGGCGACTGTTGCCTTGGCAACAGGAAATCCTGGCTCCTCCTCCCCACTCTGTACCAGGAGACTGTGAGGGACCAGGTCACCCCCAGCTTGTCACATGGTGACATTGTGAGTCTAGTGGAGTCTAAAGAAGGATTTGAGATGGGGGATAGAGATTCAGACCATTCAAGGAGACATAATGATAGGTTATCGGTCTGGGTAATAATAATTGGGGATTGCAAGCTCTTCAGATCAGAGCATGATATAACTGTTTAATATAAAATATAATATGGCTATTATACAGATACACACACTTTGGCGCCTGCTTCCTATTGCGTGTGCGGTTCCGGTGCGTTGTGCACGTTTTCGCACGTGCGGTTTCACTATTTTACGTTTTGGAAATGCACGCAATAGCGCAAAAAATTGGTAATCGCTTGTGTTACCAAAATGGACATGGATGCGCAATTGCAAGAGCATCGGAACTTTTTGTGTTCCCGTGATTTCCATTATACTTGAAATTGCCTGTGCAATCGTGAGAAAATCGTGTTAGTGTGGCCTAGCCCTTAACCAACCTCTTTTCCTTCTAGCAGAGTTCTCGACAGATGTTTGTAAACAAGCGAGGCATCATGGGAGTTGTAGTTTCTAAACATCTGGTTCGAGACCATTCTAAAGGAACTGCCTGTTCTTTTTGATACCATCATGTGACCACAAAATATATGGGCCAGGCTGACCTTTGCAGCCAGGCCCTCTCTGTATGCGAGAAAAAGTAATAATATTGTTATAAGTCAGGTAAGGGCTCGTTCACACTACGATTGTTTTTGGAATGAGTGTTTCTTAATCCATGCATTCGGAGGAAAAAAATCTGATTTGAATGACAGGTCTTTCCCTGTACATGCTGTGATTTTAAATGATAGAGTAATTTTTGAGAACCTACATCTCCGTTTTTATGTCTAAAAAAAGTTTTGGAGTTGTGGGCTCTTGCACCAACCTAAGATACCACTTAGATTTTTTTTTAGAGCAAAAGACCCTTTAAATAAAGAGCAACAATAATTGTATTTACAAAACATACAGTCTTGCTCCTGCTGAAATACAGTAATTATCATTTGTTATGTTAAAGACATCTTAATCTATTTAAGCCTTCTATTGGCGTTTAGAAAGTCACGTAGGGTTAAATCCCTTCCAGGATTTACCCAGAGCTGCATAGCCGCTGGTCGGGATGTTCCTAGGAATTTGGCACCTGAAACAACTTTCAATGGTGCCTATAGGCAGATGGGTGTGGCTTCATCAGTGAAGATAAGGGCGGCTTTTGGTGGTGGCATGGCTTGTGGAGGTGAGTGTGGTGGCGGGCTGACTAACACTGGTAAACTGCAGGGCTGACCTAACACTGACTGGTGAACTGGAGGGCTGATATAAGATGCACACACAGACAGGTAAATATAAGCCCAGCCCAGACTTTACAGACTTGTAAATACATATAAGATGCCCTCATGCCCAGCCCACACAGACTGGTACATTTAGGATGCCTTCATGCCCAGCCTACGCAGCCTGTTAAATATAAGATGCCCTCATGCCCAGCCCACAGAGACTGGTATATATAAGATGCCCTCATGCTCAGCTTACACAGACTGTTACAAATAAGATGTCCTCATCCCCAGCCCACACAGATTGGTACATATAAGATGGCCTCATCCAGCTAATTACGTTCAAATTAAAGGAAAGTGGGAGATGAGAATACTACCTCCTATAGAAGGCTCAGGGAATGAGAAGTAGTTTTTAGGGTGTAGTTGCCCTTTTAAATAAAATATTTTTTAAGCCTTTTACACAAGCTAGATAAATCTCTTAGGTGATATCTCTTAATGCAGGGAATATATTTATTAGACTTATCAATTACATTCCTGCTGCATTCCAAAAAAATCAGAAAAATCATTAGGTAAGAAACATATTTTTGGCCTAAAGTTACCACCAATTGGATATTCGGGACAGGTCGAACGTCGAATCGGTGGAATGTCAGGTAAGCGTCTGGCCAGCACAACAAGATTTTTAATTATTAATGTATTCGGAGCCGTGAGGTCAGAACCAACTGGAATATGGTGGTAGTTCAACAATCGTGGGATTTGCCTATTGTCACAACTGTGCATACCAAACTTAAAAATAAAAATATGGGATATTATATCTTTCATATTGATATCTACGTCTCACTCCGGCACTTATACTCATTCCATTGTATCTGTTTGTTACCCGCCTAACTAAATTGTAAGCTCTACGGGGCAGGGACCTTATTACCTCATGTGGCAAAGCCCTAGCACTTCTATTTATATAAGTTATATATTTATGTATTGAACTATCTATGTATTTATCCCCCTTGTATGACTTTATTGCATTTTAATACTGTACAGCGCTGCGTCCCCAAGTGGCGCTATATAAACATATACATAATGGAAAAATACCAATGTTTAGTTATAATTCATGCACTAGGCAGGACCCACCAGATGCTAAACACACTTGTTTCTCAGACAATCAGGGTTATTAAATAAAAGTTCTTATAGTTTAAAATGGTGTTAATTTTGTCCCATCCATTCAGATGTTATCTTTCAAATGTTAAAGGGCATGTCCACCCCCAAAACTAAAATTTAACTCACTACTGGCCCCACTCTGTACTGTATAAAAATCCTTACCTTACATCCCTGCTCCAAATAGTTCTCCTGTAATGTCCCCCCAAAGTTAAAAAAAACTGACCACCAGTGAAATTGTTTCCGCCTCTGAGCTGTCCACTCAGAGGTTTTTGGCTTGCTCAGAGCAGCCCTTTACTCCCTCCCCCACCTCTCCCTCCCACCCGTTTTCCTCTCCCTCCCTCTAGTGTAAAACCCCTTTCCAGCCCCAACCGCAATAAAATATTTATAAGAAAGTCCCCCGATCTTTACTTACCTTCCCTCTCTCCTCCAGCATTCTGAACTGCCGGCAGCCGCGTCTGCCTCTAAGCCAATCACAGGCGTGGCTGCCGGTCCGGCCCCCTGCTTGCAGTTCTGTGCAAGCAGAAGGCCAGGCATTGAGGTGGAGGAGAGGGAAGGTAAGTAACGAATAATATAGCGGTTGGTGCTGGGGGAACTAGCCCTACAACATATAAAACATTTTTAAAAGGGGTGGACAAGCCCTTTACATAATATCTGATTGGTTGGGGCAAAATGAGCACCATTTTAAACTATAAGAACTTTTATTGAACCTCCCTGTATGCTTTTTAAAGTTTGTATGGGAAATTTTGCCAGGGACACCTAATACATACTGTGGGAAAAGTATATACACTATATAAGTATATATAAGCAATAAAAGACAAAGATCCAAGAAAATGAAAGTGAACAAAGAAGAATTCCAGCATTTAATCTAAATCTCATTTGAGGTGATCCCATTAAATTTAGATGGTTGAGTAATATGTTTTAAAGTCTGGGTAAAGAGTCTTTGAGAAGAAGCAGGCTTGGTAACAGTGATGTCGCTATGTTATAACATTCGGGGTATGTGCCCCAAATCGGATTTCCCAGTAGGACTCTGTGGTCGCAGTCACATTGGACTACTTGGAAAACCTCCCTGTGCTACCTCTGCACCAGAACTTATGGATTCTCTCCTTTCAGCTTCTCCACTGCACATGGGTAAGTAATAGCCAAACAGCCCCATTAGGTTATTATCTACCCCATGTGCAGTGCAAACCACTCACTATATTAAGGCAGGTAGTGGCAGCATTTGGCATTTGGTAAATTCCCAGGTTGCTACCAGTATATAATGAAATTCCCAGTTTGCTACCAGTATATAATAGAATTCCCAGTTTGCTACCAGTATTATTATTATGGATTTATATAGCGCCAACATCTTCTGTGGTGCTTTACAATTACATGTATAAATTCACATCAGGTCCTGCCCAGAAGAGCTTACAATCTAAGCACATTTATTTACACATACAACCTATCAGTATGTCTTTATGATTTATGAAAGCTGATCCCAGGTTTCTACTAGTATGTGATGAAATTGCCACTATTTAATTATATTCCCTGGTTGCTACAAGTATTTAAGGAAATTCCCCGTTTGCTACCAGTATATAATGGAATTCCTAGATTGCTACCATTATTTAATGAAATTCCCATGGTGCTACAGTGCCAGTATTTAATGAATTTCCCAGTTTGCTACCAGTATTTAATAAAATTCTCAGTTTGCTACCAGTATATAATAGAATTCCCAGTTTTCTACCAGTATTAATTGAAATTCCCAGGTTTCTACTAGTATGTGATGAAATTGCCAGTTTGCTACCTGTATATGATGAAATTGCCAGTTTGCTACCAGTATGAGAGGAAATTCCTAGTTTGCTACCAGTATTTAAAGGGAATGGCCACCCCTTAGGGGCACATTTATAAAGGTTCGTTAAACTTTTCGCCTTCTTTAACGCAGCATTTTTGCCCAATTTGGCCTTTTCGCTATTTATAAAGCAGTGATAACCAGTGGCAATAGGTCATTACCGCTATATTTCGCTTTTCGCCATACATCGCTGCGGTAACAGCTCAAACATATTTATAAAATGGCGAAAAGTGTATTTTTGCGTTAAGTTCAGCCATTCCAAATTGCCAAGTCTGCGGTGGTGAAAACGCATAAGTGCCCATTTATTTAGCCTGCCAATGGGTCCATGGAGGTATCAGTACATTGTGGAGTGTTCTCAATACTAATAAGTACTCAGGGGGGTGTTAGACTATTTTCCAGCTTTTACTGTAATACGATTTGAGATTTCGCTTTTTTAGGGTTAATTTTTTGCTTTTTAAAGATTTTTTTTTTTAATGTTCCAATTTTCTTTATTTACCAATAAAATCAAATGGGGGTCTGAGGGACATATTTATAAAGGGGCATTATTTTTGCTTTTTTTCCCCACCAGCCTTTACCATAATTTTTTAAACTTTCATCTTTTCCTTTCCAAGTTATTAAAAAGGGATTTTTTATCAAAAGCAAAAATTATCTAGCAAACAGTAGCACTAATAATGTTAAAAAAGCTCAGCACATATGATGGTAAATAGGTAATGCTCCCAGGTGGTTTTTCAAAGTATTATTAATTGGTAAATACACACTGAACATCTATCTTTGTTATTTAAAATTAAAATTTGGGGGTTTTTTTTAGCCAAAGAATAGCATATGGTAAAATGTGTAAAACTCAAAAGGTGATTTTTCTCTATTTTATTAATATGACACATTTTTTAGCATTGCTTATTTTTAGAAAACTTCTACTACCATATATACTCGAGTATAAGCCAAGGTTTTCAGGTCTTAAAAATGACCTGAAAAATGAACCTCGGCTTATACTCGGGTCAAGCTGGGACTTAATTCCGGACGCAGCCGAGAGTCAGGTAAGAAAACCGGCAGTTCCCAGTAGTACTTTGCGTACGTCGGCGCAATGACGTCATCGCGCACCCGCAAAGCACTACTGGGAACTGCCGGCTTACCATCCTGACTTGCGGCTGCGTCTGTAAGGCTTTGCGAAGGGGCCCGGAAGGCTCTGGGAAGATGTCCGGAAGGCTCTGCACACCAAACTGTAAGTACATTTCCCATGGCTACCAGTAATCCCCAAGGCTACCAGTTATCCCCATGGCTACCAGTTATCCCCATGGCTACCAGTTATCGCCATGGCTACCAGTAATCCCCATGGCTACCAGTTATCCCCATGGCTACCAGTAATCCCCATGGCTACCAGTATGCAATAAAATGCACATGGCTACAGAAGGCAGTATTGGTCAATTTCAACCCTCGGCTTATACTCGAGTCAATGTGGTTTTCCTAATTTTTGAGGTAAAAATAGGTACCTCGGCTTATACTCGGTCGGCTTATACTCAAGTTTATACGGTAATTACCAAACCAGTTCCATTAATATGGGAACATACCATAGTGCTGGGTAAGAAATAGTAATGTTAATGAAACATTCCAGTAAGTAATGATTGATTTCACCTATTTATAAATAGCTTAAAATAAAAACGTGACAAAGATAGCTCTGAAATAACACTAGAGAGCAATCTCTCTTTTCGCAGTGACAGTGACACAGTGACACACTTAACGCAATGAATAAGGCGAAAACTATCGCCACACTTCGCCTCTGCGGTACTTTTCCGCAAAGGCAAAAACGAAAATGAGCGGTTTTATAAATAAGCCGAAAATTGCGCTATTTGTCATTGCGATGTCCTGCGATAGCGAAAAATAGCGAACTTTTATAAATACGCCCCCTAGAGTCCGTTTTGTTAAAAGTTGTTAAATGTGCCCCCATGAAGTGAAATCATACTTACAAGTTCACCATCCACCACCGCTTCCTCCTTCTCCGCTGCTGCTGCTCCATTCCTTTTCCGTTCCCAAGCAGCAGCAGCCAGCAGTAAAGACTTGCCCGGCAATGGCATTCAGACCTTGGCCGTGAGACTGACTGCCTTACCCAGAAGAGTCTGAGAGCCACGGCGGTGGATCGAGGAGCTGGTAATTAGATTATCTCTTGCTGGGAGTATATTTATTAACGTTTACCAAAACGGTACCTAGGTTTTAGGGGTTCTGCCTAACATTAAATTGTTTTCTAAGGGGTGTACATTCACTTTTATGAAATTCCCAGGTTACTACCAGTATGTGATGAAATTTCCAGTGTGATACCTGTATTTAATGAAATTACAAGTTTGAAACCTGTATTTAATGAAATTCCCAGGTTGCTACCAGTATAGGTTGAAATTCACATTTGCTACCAGTATATACAATAATTGCTAGTTTGCTAGCGGTATATAATGAAATTGCCAGTGTACTATCAGTATGTAATGAAAATGATAGTTTGCTACTAGTATACCGTATATTGAAATTGCCAGTTTGCTACCAGTATATACGGTAATAAAAATGCCAGTTTGCTACCAGTATATTCTGAAATTGCCAGTTTGCTACCAGAATATGCTGGAATTGCCAGTTTGCTACCAGGATATGCTGAAATTGCCAGTTTGCTACCAGTATATAATGAAAATGCCAGTTTGCTACCAGAATATGCTGAAATTGCCAGTTTGCTACCAGTATATAATGAAAAATGCCAGTTTGCTACCAGTATATAATGAGAAAGCCAGTTTGCTACCAGTATATACTGAAATTGCCAGTTTGCTACCAGAATATGCTGAAATTGCCAGTTTGCTACCAGTATAATGGAATACTGTGCCTCTATGTCATTGTGTATCTCTCTCTACCACGTTACTATCTTTTTGTCTATCTATTTATCACTTTCTGGCTGTGCATCTATCTCTCGATTTGTCTATGTTTGTCTCTCTGGCTATCCGTCTATGTCTATTAACTACCTAGTGGGTGTGGGTTGATTGGGGTGGGGAAGGGGGAGTGGCCTAGAGACGCCCCTACTTGGTAAGAAGCATGCATTATAAAAGTTTAATCTTAAAATCTTAACTTGTGGGTTGCAGTCACACACTCTGGAATGGTTCCCTAAACTTTTCAAAAGTTACCTTAATATCCAGCTGCTACTTACACGCAGAGCTGGTAGGTTAAAAATAAAAATAACCACCTTGTCTTGAGTCTGGGCTAAATGTTCCTTTGTAATAAAGAGGAGCACAGACAGTATTTTTGTTCAGCTGTTACAGGCACCAACATGGATTTACCCTAGGCAACTCTAGACGAAGTGGAACTTCCGGGTGTTGCAATCCGGCCAACGAGAAGACACGCTTTTTTCAGAGCTTGTCTCTTCATTGCCCAAAGTCACCAATGGAGTCCAGGAGCACCGAAGGAAAATTCAGGTGAGTAAATCTAGACCTAGAAAGTGAGCCCAGGGGTGTGGACAGTGAGGTTTAGGTCCTCACCCTGGGAACCAATGACGGAATCTCCGACTGCTTCACTCTCCTGTACAGCCATAGCGCGCATGCGTGTAATGCGTGCTATGGCTGTACAGGAGATTGAAGCGGTCGGAGATTCCAAGCGGTCAGAGATTCCAGCTTGGCCGCGGTGGATCGCGTAAAAGGTAAGTTAGCTCCCATCTTCGTTCTCTGGCCCTGCAATACAGATTAAAGATCGGGAGGTAAGGCACTGCTCCTTAACCTCCCGATCTTCAATCAGTATATTAAAGGAATAGTTCAATTCGAGAGTGAACTATTCCTTTAAGGCACTTGTGTGGAAATATGGTCACTGTGTATAAATCATTGTTGATAGATGAAGTTGGATGTCAGGATAATTTTTTTCCTCTTCAGGGTACAGCCAAATTACACCTGATGCACACTGATTCCGGTGCATTTCCACATGCAGGTTCTCCTTTTGAGATAAGAAATCGCATGCGATTGCACATAAAAATGGTGATCGTATACGATTGCGTAATGCAATCGCATGCGTTGCTGCGACTGCAATGTTAGCAAAAATTGCATGCATAAACGCATGTGCAAACACAAACAAATCGCGCTAGTGTGGCCTAGCGCTCATACTGTTTTTTCTTCCTCTGGATGAACTGTTGGGAAATGTTGGTATTGCTGAGTAGGTTGGACTAGATGGACTCAATTACATGAGGGGCCCAAATCCAAAAGATGGGCAGGATAAATGTTTCCATGAAGATATTCAGGATTGGGACTCTGTCTCGCTTGTGCCTAGTGCTGGGCTGATCAGCAAAGGGTGTTTAGTATGTATGTTTAATTCCATTTATATAGCGCCACATGGTGGCGGGATTTACTAACATCAAATGAGGTTCTGTGGCTGTGGGTTGTGGACAGAATCGGATGTCTGTTTGCGCCTTCACACTGTTAGCAAATCAAAAAATTCTCTTAGAATATCCTGTATTACACCCAATTAGGTGCTGTTTATAAAACATGTGACAGTCTTAGCCAATTACAACTTCTCACTCACACTCACATTTACTCCTCCCTCCCCTCTGCATAGAAAGTAATAAGACAATCCAGCGGAAGTGATGACTGTATATGAAAAATTAATTTTCATATCTTGGAAACTACCCAGCATTCTTAGAGTAATGGCCTGTTTTTTCCCTTTTTGCACTATAAATATATTGATAACATGAGGCTGTGATGTATCTTCTGTTATAAGAAGGCTCTACTTCATTTTATACTCTGTGGGGAGCTGTTAGCTCCTTTAACCCCAACCTCACCATAACTTATAAAGCTAATCAGTATCCTGCACCCCCAAGTCACTGTAAATCCAGAACTTTCTGTGGGAAATACTAATAAGGAGGAGCCCAGCATGTTAATGTGGCTAAAGCTGTGGCTTTAAGAGTAAATGTGTGTAGTTTTTTTTCTACCCCCTTCCTATAGCCTACCTTGCCTACTTGAATGTTGCTGGCTTCCTCCTCTTGGGTATGTCTGCTAGAGCTCCACCCCACGAGATCTTTCAGGTATCCATCTCCAGGCGGTCGGTGCAGGTAAGGCTTTTGTGTGGCATGCACGCGATGTGACGTCATTGTGCATGCGTCCCGATGCCATTCCGGGAACGTGTGTGAGCATGAGGTCATCATTCTGCCACGGTGCATGTCACACGCATTCCCAGAAATGCTGGCAGGACGCCCAAAACCACAAAACCCAAGTAACAATATAGACAGATAAATTACATTGAGAAAATGTTTATAGGTAGAAATTATGGAATTAGGTTTTATTTATTTATTATTATGTCTAATCCTATGGTGGGTACATTGATGTTCATATTATGAGCCATAGACAGATAAAAAATACTGTGCATAGTGTGTGGTAATTACACAATAGTCATGTAGTAAATATACAACTGGGCACATTGCTTTGCCAATTGTGTGTCACTTTGAAAATATAAAAATCATTTGTCTATTCCCATAACAAGGTATAGAAATGGCAGTTGTGACATCATCACACAGATTCACACAGTATTAAGTTATTTTTGCCTCCAGCTTGATCTTAGTCCCAATGATCTGGTACATGGGGGGGAATTCCAACCTGACTCCAAACGGCAATCGGAAAGTATCCCTGGATCAACCAAAACTACAGTATATGTATTAATACCAGTACTTAGTTTTAGAAACATATCTATACAACTTTTAAAGCTATTCAGTAAGCTTGCCACTACCACATCTGGTGGAAGACAGTTTCACCGTTCTCACTGTAAATAAACCTTTCCTAACCTCAAGATGAAACTTCTTTTCTTACAGATCTTAAAGAATATCTTAAAGAATATATCTGTTATATTCAATTAGATCAACTGGACTTGAAGTTTAGTTCTTGAAGACGTTTCGCTAGTCATCCGACTGGCTTTCTCAATTCAGAATGACTTGTACAAGAATCTGTGGCAATTATGTACCCTGGAAAATCCCAATTAGCATATCACAGCCAAGTGTTAAGGGAGGGATTGCATAGTGGATAAGAGGTGTTATAGGAACGCATAGGGTAAGGTGTCAAAACAGCATTGTACATGGCAGACAGTTGGTGTCGAACCCCCACATCTATTTAGGCTTGGTCTCTTTATTTTCACATAAATGGCCTCCTTGACACCACTCTTGAACCAGTCATGTTCCTTTGCCAATATGTTAACATTACAATCTTCAAAGGTATGTCCTTTATCCTTCAGATGCAGGTACACGGCTGAGTCCTGACCCGAGGAACTAAACTTCAAGTCCAGTTGATCTAATTGAATATAAAAGATGTACCATGACCTGGATGAATGAGAACCTTCACAAGCAATCTTAAAGGGTATGTCCACCCTTCTTTTAATTTTTTTATATAGTGTAGGGCTTAGTCCCCCAGCCCCAACCGCTATATTTTTTATGTAAGAAACTTCCCCAAACATTACTTACCTTCCCTCTTTCCTCCGCCGCACTGCCTGGCCCTCTGCTTGCGCGAAAATGGGCGGGACCGTCAGCCGTGTCTGTGATTGGCTGAGAGGCAGCCAATCACGGACACGGCTGCAGGTAGATCTGAACGGCAGGGAAAATTGGGAAGGTAAGTAGAGATTGAGGAAGTTTCTTACATTAAAAATATAGCGGTTGGGGCTGGGGGACTAAGCCCTACACTATATAAAATGGGTTTGTAGCTAGGGGGAGGGAGTCCAAAACGGGAGGGAGGGGGAGAATGGCTGCAATGCGCATGCCAAACTTCTTCCGGAGGGGAGACAGGAGGCAGAGTCCTATATGGACTCTGCTTTTCTCCTGGTGGGCAATTTTTGGGACTTTGGGGGGGGGGGGGGTTACAGGTTACAGGTAAGACAAGTCTATGGATAGAGATGTGCCATGCGTCTAACTCTTTGGGCCATAGTTGTAAATTTAGCAATGCCGAGCCTTTATCAAGTTAGCATTGTGGTTGTAATTGTACGATCGCCTATACGCCATTGCGGTAGTTTACTACCGCATGTTATTGTCCACACGTAAATTTGTACATGTAAGACAGCAGCTGTAAATGTATGGCCATGGTTTTACGATAATCCGTGGTATGTGAAGTTTTCAGTACCGCAAATTAGTTAATATTGCCCTTTTTGCCCTTCAGGGTAATTCAATAAAAGTTCTTATCGTTTAAAATGGTGCTAATTTTGCCCCAACCAATCAGATGTTAGCTTTCAAATGTTAAATAAGATCTAATTGGTTGGGGCAAAATTAGCACCATTTTAAACGATAAGAACTTTTATTGAATCTGTATTGAAAACTTCTCATACTGTGGGTTATCGTAAATGTGTGGCCACGGCCTGGTACACATAAGGAAAAAATTCTGGCAAAGAGATAGGTAACCTGTCATTTGGAATTTAAGTAGAATACCCTGATATTTCAGTTTAACCAATAGTGCTTCCTATTGAAGTCTTCAAAATTGGCCTTGGGCTGGGTGATCAATTGTGCGCTCAGTGTTCTGGTAGTTAACCGACATAGTAATCTATGCATTTATTTATACACAGACAAATAGCTAAATGAGATACCAGTGCATTGTCTGGTCTGTCGGAAGGAATGGAGCTGGTCCAAATCATATCACAATCAGGGAACCCTTTCTTACCCTTACAGTGGTAAGCACTCATGCCATGCAGTTCTAAGCCTTGAAACACACTAATGCTGCAAGGAGTTTGTATGTTCTCTCTGTGGGTTTCCTCCGGGCACTCCGGTTTCCCCCACAATCGTAAAAACATACCAAGGGGTTTGGGGGGGGGGGAAGTCGTCAGGGGGAAAAGTCAAAAGACAAAAAATAAATCATTGTGGAGAAAAAAAAAGTCGAAAGATAAAAAAAAGTCGAAAGACCAAGAAGCATAATTTTTTTTCAATTGCATTGCTGCATGTTACAATTTTTTTAGTTTGAAAGGGCGTGGCCACACTGCATCGCACCAGAAGCGCTCAGGCAATTCGTCCGATAGTCTTGCATGTGTAAACGCTTTGATCCGCCATGGCGAGATTATCGGCGAAAGGGTTGGGGCCTATCGGGTGAGTCAACTCACTGAACTAGGGGAAGGCAAAAACGGCATGGTTCTCTATACTAATTATACGTTTACTTTGATAGGGATTCTATAGAAATATGCTTTAATCATCAGTTTCTGGACTTTTAAGGGTGAGGCCACACTACAACGCACTGTAACACATGCAACTGTGTTAGTTTCTTGTGCTTTGCCACTAGCGCAGTGGTTGGCAGAGCCGAATCACTGTGGTCGCAGTTCATTGTACACTGTAATTCTCCAACATGTCCGATTGCCCTTTGGTTCAATCCAGGCAAACGGGTGACCAATATTGCCCGCCATCGCCAGCGAAATCACCACAGTTTTTTTGCCCAGCCAGCCGATACATGGAATTTTGGCTGGTTGGGCTAAAAAAAACTGCTCATGTGTACCCAGCCATTAACCGTCCTCTACATTCTGTCTCATCCTCTCAAAGCTATCATTACGCTCTTTGCCTGTTTGTCAGATGCCTGCAAAAATGTTATGGTAAAGAGTATAAGGGAAGATTATAAAGAAGTTTGTCTCGTTCTTTCATACACCAAATGGGTAGGTCTCATTCATTCCAACCCATTGGAAAGTGTTTCCTTTCCTTCTCTTCTACCTCCTAGAACAGGGCCAACAGGGTGGGGCAATGGAATTTCACAGGGGCGCATGGGTTAAACTCAATTGATTCAAGAGTTCAACTCAAGAGATTGCAAAACTGGTTCTATAGAAGATTGAATTAATATCCCTGGGTCACTCTGTGTTTTTGTTTATTAGTTGCAATTTTATAAAGGTGTGTAATATTTTATTACCCATTCCATCAAATTCAATACATTTTTTTTAATAAAATAAACTTAATAAAATAATCTGCTTGTGTACGAGCGTATACCCAGAATAGCTTGAGCCACAGATAAAACCGTGTGATATCCGCCCCCGTCCCTTCTATAGATGGGACTTTTTTGCACTTGTAACAAGCAGATTTTACAAGGTAAGTTGCCCAGCATCCAACATAATGAGCCTAAATATTATACTAGATATAACCAGGGATGCAAAGAACACAATGCAGAGACTAAACCATTATTTTATACCCAAGTCCTACATTTACAAGATAAGCTAGGGACCCCAAGTTGGAATCATCAATTAGAAAATAACCCGTTGAATGATTAGTAGAATATTGGAATGCCTTACATATTAAATCATTTCATGCTGTGTGTTTAACCTACAAAACTAATTTCAAAGTAGCTGGTCTTTAGTAATCCCAGAAAACCCAGCGAGACCATGCCATGACATTAGCCTGGCAGGTAAGACTGGTGCTCATCACAAAACAATATTGGGAGGTAGGAAAATAATTAATCCGACCTCCTGCCCCAGGTACTTTTAATTTTTTAAAAGTACATTTTTACAGTGTAGTTGTCCTTTAAAGAACAAGGACTGGATTTGTATGGGGCCTAGAATGTGCATTGATTATCTTTCTATGTTTGTATAAATGTTTGACCAGATCAGTAGCACTTCCGCTAATGTAGCTGTAATTAGCCTAATTGGAGTGCTTCCTCCACAATCCTTGTATATTAGGGTATGCACATGTCTGTATAGTAAGAACATAGGGTTTACAGCAAAGATGGATCTATCTCAATGTCACTGTTGTCATCTTATAGGATTATTTTGTATTAGTTATTTTGTATGATTTATGTTGTAGGATATGTTGTATGAATATCCTGTTAATAAATATGTTAACTGTCTTACTTACTTCTGTGTGATCTCTGTTTGGGTAACACCATAGTTTTTCTATTGGGGTCTAGAAAATAGAAACAATGACATTGTACTTACTGTAGCACAGCTTGGGGCCATAACATGGAGTGTGTTGAGTGTGTATGTGTGTGTGAGGGGTGTGTGAGATGTAGAAACAGAAAGTGGACCAGAACGCACTCGAATAGCAGGTGACAAAAGGGGAGAACTCCTATAGTTTATTTAGACATAAAGCAATGCAATATTTCGGGGGATTATCCACCCTTCCTCAGGAATAAGGGGAATGAAGTGTCATTTTGCTAGTGTCAGTGGTGCATTAACATATGTGTCCCCTGCAATAATAGGAACTTCTACAAGGTATCATTTACACAATAAAAACAAATAAATGTAAGATGCAGAATAGGAAATAACTGATGGTTTATTCTATATATTGGGGTGTAATCCCCTGGGAGTCCTTTCAGCTCTGATCTCGTTATATTTCCTAGAGACAAGTCCCTGTTTGAGGGGTGCTTGCTATGCCTTACGGTATTAAAGTGATGCTTATGGGTAAATATGGGGCCTTTATGGAGAATTTTATATTTATATTTGGGGCTTAAAGGAAACAAAACTCACAAATTGGACAATTTTAAGTTGCTTCCAGGGATCTATAATTCACAGGGAAGTAGGAGAGTTTTTCAGGTTAAACTTACCTGCCAGCGCGTACACTCACGGCTTCTAAATAGCAGATGTATGCTGTCCCAACCTGTCTTAGCGCATGTGCATCAATAATAAAGATAGGAAGCAGTTCATTGTCTATGGCCCTCACACTAAATCACACTATGCACTAAAGGGCAATGTTACCTAAATGCAAAAGTTGTTTGAACTGCAGCTCCTTTGGAATCACATTCCCAATATGTCACCAAAATCAATAGCTCTAATGTCATTGGGATCTTATACAGGATGTCACTGTAGATAGGAATACAGGCAGCTATGTTCAACTATAACTCTCATAGTGCCTGGGTAGGTTTTGCAGAGATCACTGGGTAATAAACAGACAGTTAATGATGGAGGGAGTTGAATGGAAGGAGTTAAAGTTCTCTGACCTCTATTTTACTGGTAGAGGTCGGAACCAGCAAAGTAAGAACCTCCCATTAAAGGGTATGTCCACCCTTTATAAAAACTTTTCCCATATCATAGTTCTTGCTCCCCCAGCCCCAACCGCATTAGTATTATTCCATGAAAGTGCCCGATAGTTACTTACCTTACCTCTCTCCTCCACCGCACAATCCCGGTCCTCTGCTTTCATAGAACTGCAAGCAGGGGGCCGGACCAGCAGCCGCATCTGATTGGCTGAGAGGCAGCCAATCACGAACGCGGCTGCCGGTAGTGCAGAATAGCGAAGGAGAGAGGTAAGGTAAGTAAAGATCGGGGAATCTTTCTTGAAATAATACTAATGCGGTTGGGGCTGGGGGAGCAAGAACTATGATATGGGAAAGGGGTTTAACCCTAGGGGAGGGAGACCAAAACAGGAGGGGGAGGGAGGGCTCTTCTGCACATGGCAAAATTCTCCCGGAGGGTAGACAGGAGGCAGAGTCCTATACGGACTCTGCTATCCTCCTGGTGGCCACTTTTTTGGACTTGGGGGGGGGGAATTAAAGGAAAACTATTTGGATCTGGGTGTAAGGTAAGGATTTTACTACACTACAGAGTGGGGCCAGTAATGGGGGGGGATTATAGTTTTGGGGGTGAACATGCCCTTTAAACAAAGTAACAATCTATGCCTGCACCTCAGTTACATTCTATTGCACTGAGCATATTCCTACCAGAGCAAGTGTCTGCATGGAAATAGAAATCACTCTGTCTAATGATCATTCTATGGGACGTGGAAGGTTCTACGGAAGGTAATACCAATCTATCACATGACGAGGTTTGTAGGTAACTACAGCAGGTATGTGAACCTCCAAATGAATGGAATCTAAAATTCCCAAACATTCCACAACAGCAGGGTGCAGACCGGGGATGCTGGGAGTTGTAGTTGTATTTGCTCCCATATAGGTGGGAGGATTTTAATCCTTATTTTACAAGATGGTGTTAAATCCTGGACCAGTTAATGGGGTCTGATTGGTGGCCAGTAATGTGAGAGACAGATGGACAGATATCAATGGACTTTTCTTCCATAATGTCCAGATTGTAGATATTAATATAAAACCTTCTAGATAAATCTACAGAAATCATAGCACAAGGACAAGTTACACCAATACTGAATAAATGGGACCAGACTGAATTTGGATTCTAATGCGGAAAAGGAATTGGTGATTTGCAAGGGTTAAATCTCTATGTACAGGCTGGAGTGAAATACATTATATACCAGGGGTCTGTATCTGTGCATATGAGGTGATGTTTCAGTGATCCACAGTGATTTAAAGGACAATTATACTCACAGAACCTCCACTCCTGCCATCCATAGTACCCAGGGTGAGGATCTAAATCGCACTGTCCTCCTGGGTTCACTTTCTAAGTCTATATTTACTCATATAAAGTTTCCTTCGGTGCTCTGCTACCAGTTCCGGTTACCCACCTTCATGTTGAAGTTCATTTTCTCCTCAGCCATTGGCCCAGCAGCCAGATGGAGCGGAACCAGATGGACTTACAACTACTGGATTGAAGGAACTGATGATGTCACTTAAGCTCAGTGGAGAAAAGTACAATTAAACATTTAGGATTGCTGCCTTATTTGCCCTAAAATTTACAGTTTTAGTTTAAACTATCCAGTTTCTTGGTAAGTAATTTATCACTCAAGGTTACTGGCTAGGAAATCCACCCTTTCAAGCCAGTTTTTAATAAAACATATTAACAGTGCCATATACCTTAGGGTTCATTGAAGGATGCATCTTAAAATAATTATGGTGATATCTGTGTGCAGATTGCCATCTACTGGATAGTAAGAAACTTATGAGCTCTACAGAACACAGAGAAATGTAAAAATGTGGAAGGGAATAACAGAATTTTTCCTCTGTTTTTCTGATAATATCCCATTGGAATTTGGGGAAAAAAATCAAGAAAATTGAGGCGGCAATCCTACTTCATCCATTTTTTTTGTTCTACTGGCTGGTTCAGGGCCACTTCTCTAATGAGGCAAAGTGAGACATTTGTCTCAGGCGGCGCCTCTAGGGTAAAGGCTACAGAGGAAAAAAAATTTGTGTGAGGAATAACCTTTTTTTTTTGCTATGAATTGTGAGGAATAACCTTTTTTTTTGCTATGAAGTATTTGCTAGCTAAACCAATTTGACACTCACATATTACAGAGGTAGGGAAGTAAACTTAACCAGTTGGGTACTTATTTTACCATTTTATGTATAGCAGAACTTATTTTATCATTCTTTGTTTGGGGCATATATGTTATAGTTATCTGTGTGGGAGCATTTTTATTACAATTCCCTTCTTCTTTACTTTCCCCATTAATCACCAGTGTCTCTTTCCCAGTTGTTCAACTGTTCCTTTGACTGTTAACCACCAGCTTCCCAGTTATCTGCTATCTATCAGCATATCTATCAATGGGATTATTTATTTATCTACTTGCCTACCTGTGCCCCCATCCCCTTCCAACCGGAAGCCACACTCACAACCAGAAGCCACGTCCACCTCACGGTGGTGCCGTCTAATAGAGATTGTAATCGCCTTTTAACAAATTTTTACTCTAGTGCCAAAAACCCTAGAAGTGCCCCTGGGCTGGTTGTTCATGTGTAAACAAAATAATTGCTGTATATACACACAAAATGTATTTTGTATCCGCACAGGTGACAAATATCTGCACACAGAGACAGTAAAGAAATTAGAGCACATTAATGCCTGTACAATTTGCATTATAGAATGTTCTTGGTGAAGATACCTGTATGGGCAGCTGTTTATTAAAGGGGAACTGTGGTCTCCAAACAAGTTGAGTTTAAATGAAAGGCCAGTTTCCTACCTTTAAAATGAGCCATCAACCACCTCTCTACATGCTCCACAGCCCAAGATATAAAGAAATGACTGACCAGAAAGTTAATGGGTGGGAGGCTGACATGTGACATTCCAAAGGCTTTGCCGCCGGCAAGCACAGCCTCAGATTCCCTCAGTGTGTGAGGGAGACTGGAAGTCCCTCCTCCTCTCTGCTGTGTGAAGAACCTGCAGCTGCAGAGAAGGTAAGGGAATCTACAGCCCTTCTCTCTCACTATGTGAAAACAGCCTTTTCAGGCAGAGTTCTCTGCCCCACCCACTCACAGCACGTGTGAGTGGGTGGGGCTTAGGCACCCACAAGTGGGCAGGCCTTAGGCACCCGTGAGTGGGTGGGGCTTAGCAACCATGGGGTGGGCGGGGCTTAGGCACCCGCGAGTGGGTGGGCCACATTACCCACGGGTGGGAGGGGCCACAGCACCCCCAAGTGGGCGGGGCCACATGGGTCTGTAAGGGAATGGGCCAAGGGGGGCCTGCAACTGGAGGGACCATGGGGTCCATGAGTGGGAGGGACCAGGGGGGCTGCAAAGGGGAGGAGACACAAGGCAGATTGACTGACAGGTTTCAGAGCAGGAAGCAGGAAGTGCAGGGGACCTGGTGATGTTGCTGCCACACAAAATTTACACACAAAAATGTAAATATCTCCAAAACTATGCAAAATAAAAAATGGAAATAAATTGCAAAAACTCTCAGGAGAGCAATTCCTATCAATTTACCTAAAGTCATTTTTGGACCACGGTTCCTCTTTAAGGGTTAATTTACCTTTTTTTGTTTTTATTCAGAATTTTGTTTGGGCTTCCTGTTTGGCTGACATAAGAAAGGCTCAAACCTTTGAGGATAATTTGAATACAATTGAAGTCTTTTGTAAATGGCCACATGGGGATTATCACCTGAAATGGCCGTTCAACTTTCCCTTATTTGTCTGGGGGGAATTAACCGTGTGTATTCTCTAATGCTGGCCATACACCAGCTTTTTACCTTCCATTGTTCCTGCAAAGTTCTCTGTAGCAAGCATCAGGCCCAATGATTTTCAACCAGTTATGAGCTGTAATGTTGATCACAAACCATGATCCATTTACTGTAATAGGCATTGTTTATTGCTTCCATCTTGCTTTTTACATTTTTTTTTAAGCCGTCACATATGATTGATTATCGCCCAAAATGGACAATCATTGCCTGCTCATTCGTTGGGTGTCTGGTGGCAAATCACAGATGACATGACAAGGATACTTGATAAAGGACCACGCCATCCGAAACATGTTGTGTGATGAATAAACAAGCAATTTCACAAAATTGAGTTGCAGTAAGTCCTTACGTGGTGCCTCATCATCTTTTCGTTGGTTTACAAGTTGCAGTGCTCGGAGGCAGAGCACAGAGGGAATCGCTAAGGCAGCTAATGTTTGAAAAGGGAAGGATTCGTGTCGCACAAATGCAAATCACACATGTGTAGGCGGTTGGGGGGGGGAATATGAGTTGGAGGGGGAGCACAAGAAGAGACATTCTTAGGCTACCCTGCGTTATGGCATAAGGATGTCTATTAATGGAATCTCCCAAAGATTTAATGTGCAAATGTCCCTAGTGAAGCTGTGTTTTCTTCTTAACACTGCATCTATACCATTTATAGGCCAATTAGATGTGTTGAATGAGCTGCATCTAATTGATTAAACCTCAACGCTTTATTTTAGAGTTGGAGCCTAGAGACCTGTTAGTAGCTTTAACTAAATGCAGCCATAACATACAGTACAGTGTGAATAAGGCCTGAGCAGGCATGGAATACTGGTGGACTAAATAAGAAACCAGAGTCATCCAGTTCTGGGGAAAAAAAGCTTTGTTCATTTCTTGTTCTTAACAGAACAGTATTTGGCAACTAGAGTTTCCATTCTTCCCTTTAAAGCCCGAACAGGTTAAAAAATCATTGATGTTAGAAGGTGATGCAGACTGAATTGTTTTCAGTGTAGTCACACGGTTTTGCATTTAAAGGGCATCTATACTGGAAAAAAAAGTTATTTTAAATTGACCATTACTGGAAACTATAATTCCTTCTTTCTATCATTGTATTTTCTTGATCTGCCCCCTATTTCTTTAAATATCCAATCTAAAACATTTTACATTTCAGCTGTCAATCAAGTGGCTTGCTCTCATAAACTATTCTTCTGAGTAGTTTTGCTGTAGCTGAAATGGTGACAGAGTTTTGACAGTTGGAATGCTGATTGCTGTGTGCAGGTTTGACAGTTGGTTTGTGGGGGAAAAGTCAGGTCAGATGGAAGTGGGAGTGGTTAAAAGAGGGAGGAGGGAGACTGCTCCTGAGCAAAACATGTGCTGGATTGGCATGCAGCAACACACACCTCAGATTAAGTGCTACTTACACATATTTAATTATAGATTAAGATCTATGGAAAAGTCATTTTTTTCAGTATAGTGTCACTTTTTTCCCTGAAGGAGCCTCACCAATGTTGGGGGGAATAAAACACTGGGTGGGTTGTGTGAATCCTATTAAAATAAGGGTTTGACGATTATGTGTCAAGATTATGTTGGAGTAACAACTGACCTCCTGTGTTTAATGGCATGACCTTTAACGTGACAGTCACAATGACTTAGATAATATTTCCCCCAAAATTAACTTTGCTAAATCAAAAGTATAATTCTAAAGGAGACAGGAGCACTTGCTTCAGTCTCCCGTACTGGCGTCTAAGCTAAGATCTTACTACTTACCAAACCATGATCCTGCAATGCTGATGTACCTGTAGCTGACAGGAGACACAGCAGCAATCAGGGGCACCTGAGCAAAAATTTGTTAAAAGGCGATTACAATCTCTATGGACATGGCTTCTGGTTGTGAGTGTGCCTTACGGTTGGAGCCGTGACGAAACACTTGGTAAATTCAAACTTTACAAGGGGGTGGGGGCACAGGTAGGCAAGTAGATAAATAGATAATCCCATTGATAGATATGCTGATAGAAAGCAGATAACTGGGAAGCTGGTGGTTAACAGTCAAAGGAACAGATGAACAACTGGGAAAGAGACGCTGGTGATTAATGGGGAAAATAAAGAAGAAGTGAATTGTAATAGAAATGCCCCACACAAATAACTGTTCCGCTATACATAAAATGGTAAAATAAGTACCCCACTGGTTAAGTCTACTTCCCTACCTCTGTAATATCTGAGTGTCAAATTGATTTAGCTACCAAATATTTCATAGCAAAAAAAAGGTTATTCCTCACACAAATTTTTTTCCCTCTGTAGCCTTTCCGTTTACCCTAGAGGCGCCGCCTGAGACAAATGTCTCACTCTGCCTCATTAGAAAGGTGGCCCTGATTCCAAGGATGTGGTGCATCCTGGGAAGAAGAAGGATCGTTAGAACCTGAAATGTCAGCTCACTAATGTGAACAGCAGGGATCAGCAAAGGGAATGAAATCAACTGATTTTTCAAAATGGTAGAGAAAATGTAGAATAACTAAATATGAATGTGTTAAATGCCCGACCCGTGAAGGTAAAACTCTAGATCACAGCACGATAAAAATGCATATAAATCATTATCTCGTGCTTCATTAGGTAAATCAGGCCATGTTATGGTTCAGCTGGTACCTACGCATAAACAAAACGTAAAATGTTGTAAAAGAAGACTGTAATGATATTCACGATCTTGCGAATTCTGTCACATCCAATATTACATTTTGTGAGGACATCTGTATACCAAGTAAGGATGTTGTCATCTACAACAATGGAAAACCCTTGTTTAATAAGGATCTAACTGAGCTAAGGAAAAGGCACATAAATCGGGAGATAAAGAGGCTTACAGATAAGTTAGGAATAAGTTAAATAATAATCAGATTTGCAAAACACAAATACAAAATAAGGTTAGAGTGAAAAGTTCAAGGATGTGATTCTTGTGCTATATGGAACAGACTTCAGCCCATTACAAATTATAAGGAGGGGTCTTCAACAAATGATATAACCCTCGTTTAGCAGATAAATTGCCTGGTTTGACAGAGTTATGATCATCCACAATTTCCCTGTCACTTGCTCCCAGTATGCTCAATAAGAGAATCTGCTGGGTTGCTTGCATTCATTTACACATTTTGACATTTAAAACCAATCTCTCACTCAATGTTTAGTCCCAGAATGTTTCAAATCTTCTGTTATCATTCCAGTCCCAAAAAAAGGGACAATTATCTGCCTAAATGACTATAGGCGAATTGCTCTTACACCAATAGTTATGAAGGCATTTGAACAGTTGGTCTTATCCTTTTTAAAGCCAACTACCGCAAAGATTTTAGACCACCTTCAGTTTGCTTATTGTGAAAATAGATGCATTAAAGGACAACTCCACCCTCATAATGACATCCTTTAGAAAGAATGGCCTCTTTAAAATATGTTGATATATCATAGTTTGTCCTATGAATTCATTACTGTATGTCTGCTATCCTTCTGGATGCCTCATGGAAACTGAGCAATTTAGAAATCTGTACTGAGCCTGGGCATGCTTAGAAGAAGCAGACAGGGGATTAACATTCAGTCATTGGTTGTGATGTCAACTGTCAAATCCATAACTGACAGTTGCTAACTGGAAGAACCAGGAAGCAGAAACAGGGGAAACAGGACATTGTGCAGGATTTCAGGTTAGATTTATATATTTCAGATTTTAAACTATTACCGTTTAGGGTCATGGGGGGTGATTTACCTGTATGTGAGTTTTCATTTTAGGGCTGGACTTGCCCTTTAAGGACACTATTAAAATGGGTTTACAGTCAGTTTTAAAACATTTAGACCATAAAGATTTTTATGTGCAGATTTGATTTGTTGATTTTAGCTTAGCCATGGGCATTTTATTATATACTGGTAGCCATGAGAATTTTATCAAAACTGGTAGCCATGGGCATTTTATTACATACTGGTAGCCATGGACTTGTTATTACATACTAGTAGCCATGGGCATTTTATTATATACTGGTAGCCATGGGAATTTTATCAAAACTGGTAGCCATGGGCATTTCAGTATGTGATAAAATGCCCATGGCTACCAGTATGTAATGAAATGCCCATGGCTACCAGTATGTAATGAAATGCCCATGGCTACCAGTATGTAATGAAATGTCCATGGCTACCAGTATGTAATTAAATGCCCATGGCTACCAGTATGTGATGAAATGCCCATGGGCATTGGGGGTACTTTTTAAAAGATCCGGAGCACATGCCCCAAATGTTTTAACATAATGATGCCACTGGTCTATTGGGACCTGTCAGAATATGTGGCGGAAGAGCGAGGGATCGGGTTAGTACCTTACCTTCTCTCTTGGCTCCTGCAGTTTTTATTGAAGAACAGGAGGTAAGACACAGATCCTTTACTCCTTATTTAAGCCTTTTTATTTAAAGGGTATCTCCACTGCTTAATATTTTATTAAAGAATGGGAGGTAAAGGAGCTGTGTCTTAACTCCTGTTCTTCAATAAAACCTGCAGGACCTGGGAGAGAAGGTAAGGTACTTATCTGATCGCTTGCTCCTCCACTGCATAGTCTGAGTCCACTGCATAGAGTGATGAGCGAGCGATCGGGTAAGTACCTTACCTTCTCTCCCGGCTCCTGCAGGTTTTATTGAAGAACAGGAGGTAAGACACAGCTCTTTTACCTTCCGTTCTTTAATAAAACTAAATATCAAAAAATATTTTAAGCAGTGGAGATACCCTTTAAGGAGAGATGGGTACATGGCCCAGGAAAGGGGTGGGGCACAGCATGGAGGGTGAAAAAGAAAGGGCGGATATGGTGGTAGTTAGGAGGATGTAAGGGGCATAGTGGAGAAAATAAAATGTGAGTGAGTTAGTCTCAACAAACAGATAAATAGTAGAGAGAAAGAGAGGTTAGGTAAAATGAAGAAAGGACAAGGTGATACTTGCATAACATGATACTGCCACATTAGGGCCCCATGATCATTTGGCCCAGGGTTACATTTTACCTAATATCATCTGTTGACAAATGTTCAATTAAAAAAAATTCAAATTGCTTTCTTCACTTGGTAAAATGGAAATATCACAAGCAATTAGAACACTGTTTGCTGTAATTACATGATTTTAGTTCGAAAATTGACAACAATGCCTTGACTGGAAATGGCTGTGGAATGTATAAAATATGTATTTGTATCACTTGACATGCACATGTACAATTAGAATCAATGTGGCATGTTGAACTAAAGAGTAGATCTGATGTTCTTATTACCTAAATTTATTTCTAACACAGGTATCCCACCCCTCTCCCGACGAGACCACCCCAAACTCCCGAAGTCCAGGAAAACTCAGAGAACTGCCGGGTAGGTGGAATGCCATAATACGGCAGAAAATAACATAGAATGTCTTCTAAGATAAAGGAGGGATAATATAATGTTTTTAAAATGCTAAAACATCAGAAGGTTTTGTAACAGTTGGCAGGTTTTTTGTTTGCACCTAGTTTATCAGACTAATATTTTTTATATAATACATAAGGCTCTGGCATTTCAATGGGGATGTGCAGTAGCGAGAATCTATATAATCAGTCACTCAGTGATGTCACTGAGTGACTTCCTGTATTCCACTGCCCCTCCCCATTTCTCTCTCCCTGTCTGTATTAGTAATGTAGATAGCCCGTTTTGTACACTGATTGACTGACTGACTGACTGAATTACTGTGCTGCTAAGGAGGAGCGAGCAGCCGAGTCAATTATGAATCACAGGAATGCATTCACTGATTATCAGCACAATAAGTCAGTGTAATGAACCGGAACTGCACTGGGATGAGAGACGATGTTTGTTGTCTTCTTTTAGTTTGAGAAAGAAACGGCAGTTAACTTTTGTTTGTACAAAAACTGGCTTGTTTTCTACATTACTAATACAGGGAGGGAGGGGGGGGGGGAGACAGAGTGCCTGTGCTGGATTTTTCTTCTTTTTTTTTTTGACCTTATATATTATATGGAATAATACGCTACCTACAGAATAATATACGGATATTACTTCACCTCAGAGTGTCCTGACCTGTATAAACCCGGCCTAACGGCCTTGTGCTTTTATATGGTCAGGGAACTCCTTGTGGCGTAATCTGCTTATATTACACTGTAGGTAGCGTATTATCCCTTATATAATACTGAGTATTAGATACTACTGGTCATCCAACTACATGCAGCTGCCCATTTTTCCATGCATTCCTCTGTCTATTTTCTGTGGTCCTATGAAATGTAAAATTATTTTGTTGAGTGTTTTTTTTTGTAATGCAAGACGGTCAGGACAGCAATTGTACATCATGTCAAGCAGACGTTATCAACATTTTGCAGATTGGGGAACAACTGATAATGCAGATTTCTGTTGTGGCCAGGCTCAAGGGTCATTGTTTTTTGGGGTAATTTACCTATATATAATTTTTCAAATGAGGGGTGAGACCAGTTCACGACTCTATGGTGGCTTGTTTACCCCCCTGTGGCTTCTCCCCCACCTGTGCCTCCTATTACAGCTGACTTCCGTTCCCCAAAGAGAACCACAAACACCACCACCTCCCTGTGTAAAATCCACTTTGAACTACAGACATCTTACTTTGTTTCAGACCAGGCTAAGTTATGCTCAAAGGAAACCCCATGGGTTGGGGTTTGAGGAAATAAATGACCCTACAGTTAACAACATCTCTATCTTCCTTGACACCTTTAAGACAGGCTTTGATGCTTCAGGTGGAACCATAGCAGCTTCCTTATATCTGAGGCAGCTTTGTTCAGGTTTTTCATAAGTGGGACAATATTCTATATCAATTTCCGTACCCTTGCTGCAGATATTTCTTGGAACAACAAGGCTTTGGTTGTAGCCTTTGGCAAGGTCCCTCTAATTATATCCAAGATAACTTGATTCCCTCCACAACTAAAATATTTCATTACCCTTAATATTCATGTGGATTCTTAGTTCTGTGAACCCCAAGTTGGGAGATCCTTGACTCAACACTCTCAAGCCTTTATCTCAGTCTTCTAACCCATTCTCACCTAGTGTGATTACTCCTCTTTCTGCTTAAGAAAAGCTTCTTAGATGTTGAAATGGACTCCACCGTGCTGCACAAGGGCACCTTGCCAAGTCCTTTCCTTTGAAGTCATTAAACTCCCGAGCCTATAGATGGAGAAAGTCTTATAAAGGTATTATTGAATCTCCATTTCGGAACCCTTAGTTTTAATTCCAAGCCTTTTTCCACCACAGCCTTTTTAGACTTTAGACTTTGTAATTTCATAAAATCCACCTTTGCTTCTCTCCTGGGAATCGATAATAAGCCTCTCTCTACTGATTTTTTTTAATCTACTGTAGAATTCCCATAAACTATATGCTGAGTTACTTAGAGAAATGCCTCTTTGTGGTATCCCCTTTCTGGGTTAATTAGTTTCAAACTCTACGATGTTCTTAATTGGAAATGCCAATATGGTGATCACATGCACCGTGAAAAAGATCGGCAGCGCATATAGCACACCAAATTGCCTAGTGGGACCTAGCCCTTAGAAATTTGGAGTATATTAAAATTTTAAAAAGACTCAATCCTCGCTAAGCTCTTTGTTTTTTTTCTTTTACCGCTTCAATTACATCATTGCTTTTCTACCAGGAACCAAAAACAAGCGGGTGCCTTATCCAGATCTTTTTTGCGGAAGACACTTCTCAATCTGACAAGGGAACAGCTCTTCCTGTCACTAATATTCTAGATTCCTTAATTCCCTTAATTTAGCCTTTTTTCGAAGAACTACCCTGTTAAAAAGTCATAGGGTCATATTTATAAACGGCTATTAACTTTCCGCCGGTAAGTTAATATCGCCGCAATAAGCTTTCCACCAAATTGTGGACATCGCATAAGTTACTGCTTGTTTCTATTTATAAAGTGTCTGTAACGGTATTCTCGCGTTACAAGACGGCCAGGGGGGGACGAGCGGGGGTGTGTGTGCCATGCAGAGCACCCTTCCCCCCTCCCCCTGGTGGCAGCTTCCACCCTTCCCAGCAGCACCTCTCAGCCCCAACCCGTACACTTGTGCCAGGGGGGGTGGAGCGGGTTTGCACCTCTTTATATAGGTTTGATGAAGGACCTAATCCAATTGTGATTGGTCAATAATTCAATGCTTGCAATCCTATGATTATACAGTAACCAATCATATTTCTGAAATATGATTGGTTACTGTATAATCATATGATCGCCATACTGGATTTGGCTATTATTATATAGGACTACTCTATGGGAATTCTGCTGTCCATTTAAAAGGGCAAATAAAGCTTCAAAACAATACAAAATCAGAAGGCAATGGTGTTCATATTTTCTACCCTCGGTTAATACTCGGGTCAATCACTTTTGCTCTTTTTTTTCAGGTAAAATTAGGTACCTTGGTTTATACTCAGGTTGTTTTATACTCGAGTATATGCAGTAAGCATAATCCATTGTTATTAAGGGCCCTATTTATAAAAGATCGGTATCGTTATCGTAAAATACCGATCGTTATCGTAAAATAACGACTGTTTTTTTTACCGATAACGACCGGTATTTACCGATAACGACCGGTATTTACCGATATCAGTAAATAACGGTCGTTATCGGTAAATAACGGTCATTATCGGTAAATGCCGGTCGTTATCGGTAAAACCCGGTCGTTATTTTACGATAATGATCTGTATTTTACGATAAAGATACCGATCTTTTATAAATAGGGCCCTAAGAGTCAAATAGTAGAACATACTATCAAGTATTTAAAGGGCATGTCCCCCCCAAAAAACTATAATTTAACTCACTACTGGCCCCAATATTTAGTGTTAAAAAAACCCTTACCTTACCGCACTGCTCCACATGGTTCCTCTGCACTGCCTGTTCAAAATCCAGAAAAAGTGAATAGAAGGAGTCTGTAAAGCTATGTAAAGCCTCTCCTGTAGCCTCCGAGAGAAAAGTGACATGTGCTGTGGATCAGATTCCCCCCCTCCCTCCCACCACCTAGATCCATCGGGCTGCCTTTTCAGTGTACCATTAAACCCTTTTTCTGTAATGTAGCGCTCCCCCTCCCAACCCAAACCGCATTGTCCTTTGGTAAAAAAACTCCTCAGAACATTAATTATCAGACTGGGATCCTGCGGAATCTCTCAGTCAATCACAGATGCGGCTGACGGCCAAGCCCCCAATGCAACTCCGTTCCCGGAAGTTGCATTAGGGACTGAGGCCACGGGATCCCTGGCTGGCAAGTATTGTTCTCTGGGATTTTTTTTTTACAAAAGGACAGTGCGGTTCGGGTTGGGAGGAGGAGCGCTACATTACAGGAAAAAAATATTTTCATGGTGGACATGCCCTTTAAAGAGTATTAAAAAGTGGGTAGGTATGTTGGTCATTACAATAACCAACCCAAACAGGGGTAAAACTGCCCCCCCTAACTTTACAGCCAGGCCCCCGACACGCTGCTTTTTAATCCAATCTCCCGAGATCAGCTGTTTAAATCTACTGTACCGGACTGGCAGTATTTTTAAACTGCTTATTGTGAGCACCTTTAATTATGTACATGTGATCAGTAGAGATGGGATCCGGGTCCTACATGAACCTGGATCCGACACAAAACTCCTCGGTTCCGGAATCTGAATGATCAAACGTTCGAAAATCAGTTCCGTTCGAAAATACAATCGGAAACTCGAAAATGGTCTCCGATCGTATTTTCGAACGTTCATTCAAAAATTATCGAAAATTCGTTCAGGTTTCGGATTTTCGGATATTTGGAATTTTCACGAGATCCAGGAATCCAAAAACGGGACAAAACTAGTGAGTTTCAGCCATCTCTAGTGATCAGCTGTTTTTAAAACTGTTGATTGCAGTACAATTGGCGAGTTTGGATGGCCCCTTTAGCCCCCAAGAGGCATATAGCAACCAGGTTTATACCTTCTCTTCCAAAGATACTACTCTGAAAAGATCATACAACAAGATATAGAGACACTTCACAGCTTTCCATCTTCACATGCCCCATCTTATTAAATAGATTAGTATTCAATATTAAAGGGGAGGTTCAGTGCAAATACATGTACTTTTAAGAAAAAAGAACAGTGTTTTTCCATCCTAATGATCTTAACCTGCTCATTCAGCTTTTTGTCTATGTATAAGAAAATACAGGGAAAAGCCGCATCTCACTTCCTTCAGAATCAAATAACTTTATTTAGAACATTAGTTAAAAACAGAAACCGGCCCACACACAGCACGTCAACCACCTGACGTGTTTCGGGCTCCTTAGTCATAGGTAGCTACCTATGAAATAAATTTTGAATTTGGCATTTTGGAAGGGAATGTGTGTGTTTGTGCTGCAGATTTTAAAACTCAATAATAGCTGTCACATGAATTAATCGGTGGGTCAGTTGGTGTGTGTATTTGGGGGATAAAATACTTTTTTGATGATTGGTCAAAATGTGTTTTTTTGACTATACTTAAGGTTGCCATACATATATTCGATTTTAATTACCTGACTGAGCGCTCCTGCGACATTCAATCGATCCTGCCGGAACTGCCACTCCCGTTCTTCTATGCAACCGACATGCGATCACAAAATGAATGGGATTTTGCGATCGCATGTCAGTCACATAAAAGAATGGAATATGGTTGCCATATGAATGAATGGGTAGCTCAGTTGGTGTGTGTACCAGTGTCAGGTTGGAAAAAAAAAAACAAACTTTTTTGATTATTGATTTTTTTTTTTTTACTTCAGTTACCCTTTAAATATGTCTGCCATGGAAATGAAAGTGTAGGTCAGTAGGTGTGTGACCTGGGTCAGGTTGGAAGTTAACAAAAAAAAAAATTGATCGTTGATCAAAATTTTTTTTTTAACTTTAGTTACCCTTTAAGCATGGCTGCCACAGTAATAGAGGGGTCAGGTTGGGGGTTAAAAAAACAAACTTTTTTGATGAATTTTGGATGAATAAACCGTAGCAAGGGGGAAAATGAGTAATATCAATCGGAAAATGTATTTTAATAAAGATAATATTTCTGTACATAAATATATATACGAATCCCCTAGAGTAAACCACTATAGTGAATTAATTAATCTAGTACCTGATAAAGTTGCTATGACAAACACATAGCATGTTTGGTGATTCCAGTCTAGACTGAGACCATTGTGGTTTATTTTTAGTGTTTTGTATTATTATTTTTATTGCTGTTCTCTTTTTATCTTTATTATAGTTATTCCATAGCAGACTATTCATGGTCACGTGGATGAGATCTTGAAGACGGGAAGTCCGGAACGATCTACTGCATCCCGCAGCGTGCTGTTTGGAAGCTCTATTGGTATCGTGAGGAGGTTACCTGCTCAGTAAGTGTGTGTATCTGTGTCAGGTTGGGGGTTAAAAAACAAACTTTTTTAATGATTAGTCAAAATTTGTTTTTTGACTATAGTTACCCTTTAAGCATGGCTGCCACAGAAATAGAAGGGTAGGTCAGTAGGTGTGTGTACCCATGTGAGGTTGGGGTGTATGCTTTTGCTGGTTTGACCATATACAGTGGTTTGCTAAAGTATTTAGCCCACTTGAAGTTTTCCACATTTTGTCACATTACTGCCACAAACATGAATCAATTTTATTGGAATTCCATGTGAAAGACCAACAGCAGGGAACAGCAAGGGATATAAATTCAACTGATTTTTTAAAATGGAAGAGAATATGTAGGATAACTAGGTATGCATAATATGAACTAAGAATTTTAAAAATAATATTTTCCACTGAACTTTTCCTTTAAGTTTAAATTCAATCACAGAATATTTTCCTTTTTGCCACTAGATGGCACTTTATTACAACTTATTTGTTTCTTTGAATAAACTGAAAGGTAACTGAATAAAGAAGCAGGGAGATTCAATATGCAGGAATCTGTCTAAAACCCACATTAACCCGAAGTAATATCGGGTTAAAGTGTGTTTTAGACAGATTTTAGAGCATAGTCCCATTTCATATCTGTTGTATTCAATTAGATCAACTGGACTTGAAGTTTAGTTCTTGAAGACGTTTCGCTAGTCATCCGACTGGCTTTCTCAATTCAGAATGACTTGTACAAGAATCTGTGGCAATTAGGTTCCCTGGAAAATCCCAATTAGCATATCACAGCCAGGTGTTAAAGGCGTAAGAGGTGTTATAGGAACGCCCAGGGTAAGGTGTCAAAACAGCATTGTACATGGCAGACAGTTAGTGTCGAACCCCCCCACCTTTATTTTGGCTTGGTTTCTTTATTTCACATAAATGGCCTCCTTGACACCTCTCTTGAACCAGTCACGTTCCTTTGCTAATATGTTAACATTACAATCTTCAAAGGTATGTCCTTTATCCTTAAGATGCAGGTACACGGCTGAGTCCTGACCCGAGGAATTGGCTCTTCTGTACTGGGTATTTTGTTGATGCAGTTGCTGTTTGGTCTCCCCACATACAAATCAGAGCATTCTTCACTGCACTGCACTGCATATATGATGTCGCTTTTCTTGTGTTTCTGTATTGGGTCTTTCGGATGTACCAATTGCTGCCTCAGTGTGTTGTTCGGTTTAAAGTAGACAAGGATACGGTGTTTTTTGAAAATTCTTCTTAATTTCTCGGAGACCCCTGCTACATATGGGATGACCATGTTCTTTCTCCTGTCTTGCTTTTCCCCTTCACTGTTGGTATTCGTGTTCTTTTCTACTTTTTTTGACAAAGGCCCAGTCTGGATATCCACAAGTTTTAAGGGCTCCTCTGAGAGGTTTCATTTCTTTAGCCTTCGCCTCTGTGCTAATGGGATGTTCTCAGCTCTGTGTTGCAGGGTTCTGATGACACCCAGCTTGTGATCTAAAGGGTGGTGGGAGTCAAACATCAAATACTGATCTGTGTGTGTTGGTTTTCTGTAAACCTCTACTTCCAGTTTACCATTTCCATTGACATCTACCAAGCAGTCCAACAAAGCCAGTTTGTTGTTTTGTACCTCTTCCCTTGTAAATTTGATGTTTTGGTCTACCGCATTAATGTGTTCTGTGAAAACTTGTACTTCCTTCTGGTGGATTTTAACCCAGGTGTCATTGACATATCTGAACCAGTGGCTGGGTGCTATTCCCTTAAAGGTATTAAGTGCCTGTTTTTCTACCTCCTCCATGTAAAGGTTGGCCACAATGAGTAAAACTGGAGATCCCATAGCACATTCACGTTTTTGCTTATATAACTTATCCCTGTATTTGAAATAGGTGGTATTCAGGCACAAGTCCAGTAAGGAACACACCTGTTCTGGGTTGAGATCAGTTCTGCTGGTAAGAGTGCTGTCTTGGCCTAGCCGTTTTCTCACCATGATAACAGCCTCCTTGGTGGGTATACAAGTGAAGAGAGATGTCACATCATAGGACACCATAGTTTCTTCTGCACCGAGTACTATATCTTCAATCTTTTTGGTGAAATCCTGAGAGTTCTGGATGTGATGCTTAGAACTTCGCACCAATGGTCCTAAGATGTTGGCTAGGTATTTTGCCACTTTTTATGTAACAGAGTTGATGCCACTGACTATAGGTCTTAGTGGTGCCCCTTCCTTATGTATCTTTCGGAGTCCATATATGCATGGATGTGCCTTACCAGGGTAGAGGCGATGATACATTGCTCGATCAGTGGCTTTATCCTTTTGAAGCTGTTGTAGTATGCTATGACATTTTTCTTGTAACGGCTGGTGTGTCCCTAGTTAAAGCCTCAGATGTGTTGTTATTGGCCAGGAGCATGGTCACCTTAGCATAGTAGTCTGAGGTGTTGAGTACCACTGTGCATCTTCCCTTGTCTGCCGGTAGAATGGCGATACTGAAATCTTTCTTGAGGGATGTTAAGGCTCTTCTTTCCTGTGTGGTCAGGTTAGATATAGGAGTTTTAGCACTGGCTATTGACAAAACCAGCAATGATCAAGGCTATGAAAGGCACAAGAATGTCAGCTGCCACTGAGCTACTAATTGATGGAAAGTGTCCTATAGTGTCTGGATCATTTCCTAAAAGTCTTAGATCTGTGAGTGAAAATTACAGAATTAGTCTGCTGTAGATACCATATAGCTCAGGGGGGGGGGCAATTAAATTTCATGGGGGGGCCACATGAGAAACTTGGATTGTCGTGAAGGGCCAGACCAGTATGTTTAAAACTGCATTTTATAAAAAGATTGAATAAATATCTTTGGTTCATTGCATGTTTTTTATTATTAGTTGCAATTTGGTGTGTAATAATTTAGATCCTTTCCATCAAACTAAACCATTTGATCAGGCCATTTTTTAATTAAATAAACTAAATAAAAATAAATCAATTATACAATTTGGGCACAGGTCTAGAATTTATGGGCCAGTCAGGGGCAGCCAAAGGGCTGCATGTTGCCCCTGGGACCTTACATTGCCCAGGCCTGATTTAGCTGTTACACCATTTAGACAATTTCTACATTGACTCCAGCATTAAGGTGAGTTTTAAAGGGCATGTACAATGTACAGTAAAATAGTGTAGTAAAAGTAAGAGATGTTCAAAGTTAAAAATGTCATTACGAGCTCCACAGCCCATATAAAGAAATGACTGACCAGAAAGTTAATGGGTGGGAGGCTGACATGTGACATTCCTAAGGCTTCTTCTGCACAGTGCCGCCGGCGTCGAGCACAGCCTCAGACTCCCTCAGTGTGTGAGGGCGACAGGAAGTCCCTCCTCCTCTCTGCTTTGTGAAGGACCTGCAGCTGCAGAGAAGGTAAGGGAATCTACAGCCCTTCTCTCTCACTATGTGAAAACAGCCTTTTCAGGCAGAGTGGGGTGTCAGAGTGGCCCACAGCACCTGTGAGCAGGCGGGGCTATGGCACCCGCGAGTGGGAGAGGCCACGACACCTGCGAGTGACTGACAGGTTTCAGAGCAGGAAGCAGGAAGTGCAGGGGACCTGGTGATGCTGCTGCCATATCACACACAAAAATGTAAATATCTTCTAAACTATGTAAAATAAACAATGGAAATAAATTGCAAAAACTCTCAGGAGGGCAATTCCTATCAATTTACCTACAGTTATTTTTGGACCACAGTTCCTCTTTAAGTGTCACTTACAGGGTTATTTTTCTCAGCCGCAACACCCAATGGCCAATCAAACACTCTGGCGAGAATCACATGTGTGTGGGCGCTCGGTCCTTCGTTGATCCGTATTGCTACTTTTATCTTCTGAGTTTCTCCATGCAACAAATCTAGTTTGAGGTGGGATTTAAAGGTGATCTCCAAACAGGCTAGTAAATGCTTATACACACGTACAATCGTAGGGGCCGACCCATGACGCACGATGTGTCTCTGGGATACTGTTTCTTTTCCTTCCAAAATTTTAGCCACACCCTAATTTAAAGACTACTACCATGTTAAAGTATACCTTCACTATATTTTTCTTAAAGGAACACTAAACTGGTATTTAACTACATTCCCTCTGTTTCTTTTATTCACAGGGAGGTAAGAACGCTTATTCCCACCTCCCTGTAAATAATAGAACGCCCGGGGGACACTAGAACTTACCTTACCGCCGCTCCACTCGCAGTTCCTTCGGCACTGACAGCCGCGCTTAAAACTCCTGATGTTAGGCTGGGTACACACCGGGAGATATTTTCGGCCAGCCGACCGAAAGTGCCGTGAATCGGTCGGCCGAAAATATCTCCTGGTGTGGGGCAGCCAGCCACAACCAACCTCGATTGTCCGTTCGTCCAGATTAGATGTGTTGGAAAATCCCGATTGGTCATGCCGTTCCCTATGGGACCGCAAGGTCGATTGTTCGCAAAATCTTATGTCAGATGGCTTAACAACTTGTAGTTTTTTGACTTGGTTCAGACAATTTTTTTCCGGCAATAATGAAGTGAACAACAAAGGAGTCTGGTAAGAGGCATTCAGATTTTGTGACGTGGTGAGTTTATCAGACAGTTCTATCTCTCAACTTTACCCTTTTGAAGTATCAGTTCCTCTTGACCCAGCTGAGCCAGGAAAACGTTACATTAAATCAAGGTTCTGTAGATTGACAGCTGAGGTGCAGAACTAGAAAGATATAATTAGGATCAGTGGTGCAAAGGAAAGACAAAATCTAGTTGGTCCACCAGTGCACTCTTATGGTTGTAGGCTGTCTCAAATCTCTACCATGGGACTCCACTCACAATGCTGGACTCATACCCTCAGGTACCCTTTCTCAAGTGACACTTGAAAAAGGGTACCTGAGACCCGAAACATGTTGTGGTGCAAGGATTGTAAATAAAGCATTCACTGCTTAGTCTACCATTTGTCTCAATCTACCTCCGTTTTCTTTCAACATGCAAAGGAATGATATAGGAAGTAAAGTAGATGATAAAATAGGTTCTCATTGGCAGGTTGAAAGGCCAAACATATGGATCCAGCTTTCCCGTTTGGGCCCATCATCTAGGTGTCTGCTACCATGTATTATTTGCTTAACAGGCATGTCCAACCCCAAAACTAAAATTTAACCCAATACTGGCCCCACTGTGTAGTGTTATAAAATCTTTACCTTTCTCCTCTGCTCCCTATGTTTGTCCTACAGTGTCTTATCAAAGAAACTGAAGAGCAGGAGCCTTCCTGTGTGTAAAACGGTTTCTGCCCCTTCCCTGTCCTCCTGGAAGACTCTGGCATGTTTTCTGTAGTGTAGGGACCCCCTCCCAACCCAACCCACCAGGTTTAAATTGAAAAAAAGTGCATAGAAACAGACTTACCAGACGTTGTTGCTTCGGCTTTCTCAATAGCCGGCAGCCTCTCCTGTGATTGGCTGACTTTCAGTCAATCAGAGACGCGGCTGCCATTCCGGCCCCTAATGCTAATCCGTTCCTGGAAGATATTCATTCCAACATTCAGGAGGATAGGCTGTGCAGGCAGCAGAACATCTATTTAGTCTTTGAGAGGTGTTAATAAATCAATTTTGGGGAGTCTGTTAGATATACAAAAAAAAGTGGTGGCGGCAGACATGCCCTTTAATGTCTCTTCATACACAATTTCCTAGTTTATTTCAAAATATACCTCATATATCTATTTTAATAAAGGGCATGTCCACCCCCAAAACTATAAATCCACCATACACAGGCCACTTCCCCATGTAGAATATTTGCTGTAGCGCTTGTAGTTTTCTAGGATGGAGTAAAGCAAGCAGTAGGAGTTTGAGAGGTGCCAAAAAGTTTCCGCCTCTTACCTTTCCTCTGAGAGGTTTCTGGCATGTGTGCATGCAATTTTCTCACTAAATTCGGAACACTCCCTCCCAACCAGTGACATCCCGCATAAAATGATAAATATGACTTGGTGAGTCCAGCCCAATCAGCACACTGACCAATAGAAATGCAGGAATCCGCCAATGAGAACCGTGCTTTATTATTCTGTGAGATAGATATCAGTGTATATAAATATATAATTTATACATTTTTATTTAATATACTAAATAATATCGTACATATGAATTTACTGTAATTGGTTAGTCTTTTTTTGGTGCTGAATGCAACTCAATGATATAAGTGATACCCACGAGGTGATGTGTCTCTACAGCATTGACATCCACTGCTTGCTTGTATTCATACCCTGGAATTCTTCCAAGTCCCATGATTTTGGTAGCTGCATTTTGCATACGTGAAATGAGACTGTGGCTTTCTTACTCAAAAATTTAGAGACTATCAGCATGAGTCAATAAAAGTTCTTATTTAAAATGGTGCTAATTTTGCCCCAACCAATCAGATCTTGTTTAACATTTGAAAGCTAACATCTGATTGGTTGGGCAAAATGAGCACCATTTTTAACAATAAGAACTTTTATTGAATAAATTAGTGCGCATGCGTTAAATGGATTGACAGGTGCAGGGGAGAAAAAACGGGCAAAATCAGCATTATTTTGAAAAATGAAAACGCTGGTTCAGGAGGGCGAGTGCAAATGGAAAGATTAAAGGACAACTCCACCCTCATAAGAACATATTTTAGAAAGAATTGCCTCTTTATAATATGTTGATATATCATAGTTTGTCCTATGAATTCATTACTGTATGCCTGCTATGCTTCTGGATGCCTCATGGAAACTGAGCAATCTAGAAACCTGTACTGAGCCTGGGCATGCTCAGAAGAGGCAGACAAGGGATTAACATTCAGTCATTGGCTGTGATGTCAACTGTCAAATCCATAACTGACAGTTACTAACTGGAAGAACCAGGAAGTAGAAACAGGGGAAACAGGACATTGTGCAGGATTTCAGGTTAGACTTATATATTTCACATTTCAAACTATTACCGTTTAGGGTTTTGGGGGGGTGACTTACCTGTATGTAAGTTTTCATTTTAGGGCTGGACTTGCCCTTTAATGAAAGGTCATTTTTGGGTGTGGACATGCCCTTTAAAATCATTTTATGGGAGCTTGGAGCAAGTGTTCCAACCACCTGCTCTGCTTTATATAAAAAATGTGAATTATCTCTGGCTGAGTTCAATAATAGTGTTACAAATATTGTAAAAAGATAGGTAAGCTAATTGCTAATAACTTTTACATCAAAAAAGGATGGTAGGAACTGTTGCCCATAGAATGATAAAGATGGGGGAGGTATTTTTAGAGTGTATTCTGGGCCATTCTTATATTGTGTACATAACAAGTTTGTCTGCCCTCCTACCATTATTCCCACGTAGCCTTGCTCCCATGCACCTAAATCAAGGTCCCATGTAAACTACTAGGCCATGCCCCCATTCCTTTATTGTTATTAAAAGGAACATCACTTTTTAAATAATGAAGGGATTTTGGAAGGAGCATAGACTAGGAGCAATAACGTTTTTTTTAAGAGTCACAGAATCCAGGCATTGCCAGGAATTTCATTTACATTCATCTTTTTCAGGAATACATCAAAGTAAAGAAACAACAAACAAAATAAAGAGAGAATTTTGGAAATCTGTATTTAATCCGGCTCTGAATACATTTAAAGGGAATGTCAACCTCCACAACTAGAATTTAACCCACCACTGGCCCCACTGTGCAGTGTTAAAGGGTATTTATACACTAAATAATCAATGTTCAAAAATTAGATACAGAAAGATCTCACTATTCCATAACTTTTTTTCAGAATTTAAATCTGAGCTGTAGATCCTGAGAAATCAGCATTTGAAATCACAGCATTTACAGGGAAAGACCTGTCACTCCAGAAGCAGAAATTATAATATGTGACCTATTTCTGACCCCTAACTAGGATTTTTGGCTGCCTGTCAGCACACTTTCTGCAACAATTAGTAGAATCAACAGAGTACAGAAAGAAGGGGGAGATGTGTAAGCAGAGCAGTGTCAATGGTAAGGCTCTGCAGAACTTTTAAGTGTCGCAGACACTACAAGAAGGCAGTAAGGGAGGGTAGGGGGGAATTAGGAGTACTCACTAAACATTAATAATTTAATGACAAAGCAAGCACAGATAAATATGGGAATACCACCATTTTACTTCCCTCAAATTGTAGTTTTAGAAAATGTAAAGTTTGAGTAAGTATAGTGACCCCTTTAAAAAAATTCTTACCTTAAATCTCTGCTCCTTATGGTTCTCCTGCAGTGCCTGTTCAAAGTGTAAAAAAGTGAAGAGTAGGAGGTCAGTGAGTCATCTGGTACCTGCTGCTTCCTTGTCCTCTGTGAGGTTTATGCACAGGGGAGCTCTTCCCCCCTCTGGATCCATCTTTGCTGACTGGTGCCCTACCTATAAAAGCCTATTCTGTAGTGTAGGGCACCATAGCCCACCCCCAACCACCAAGTTCGTTTGGTAAAAAAAAAGCAGCAGAAATGTACTTGCCGGCAGCCGGTCCGGCTTCCTGCTTACAAGTGTGGTAAAGGACTGTTAAAGTATGTTAACATCACTGGCTTTTTAATACTTTGTTGTTAAGTATGTGTACTCTGTCATATAGTTTTGTCCACAACAGTCAAAATTCAATACAATGAACAAAATGAAATAGATTTTATTTCATACAGAATTTACTCATGCAAACTGTACTTCAAATGAAACTGTACAGTTCGTGAAACGCTAAATTCAAAGATTTCAAATTGTGAACTACATACATAGTGACAAGTTCAAGAAATGGACTTTAGAACAATTCAATGTCTCCTATTAGCACAGTTGCATTCTGGTAACATAATTTACACGATTCATCAAAAACATTTTCCCTTCATACTTACAAAATGTGAAAAATAATTTACAGCTGAAACTAGTTCAGAAACAAATTTAAAAAAAAATGAAATGTATAAATAAAGGGAAAGAATTTATATTAGCTTTTATAATAATAATCATCTTGCTAATCATGTATAATTACAGAATAAACCATACTGCAAAATTGAAAACTTTCCTGCAGAATTCACATTTTGTACCACTGAGGTTAAAGTGTGTTTAATTTAAAGAAAAAAAAACATTGAAAATCCCTTCATTACTCAAGAGATTTAAGGAAGAAATGTAGTGCATTGCCATCAGTTAAGAATTTTACACTTTATCTACTGATACACACCGACTTAATAAAACATGTTATAGATGTACACTGTGTATGTTTTTTTTACTTTCATTTTTTAATATTTAGAACCTAGTCTATAATTCCCAATAAATTATTTAAATTAGATTAAAATATACAAATATATTTACTTCATATGGAGTTCATGGTTGTTGTTGGTAAGTGACTGGAGAAAAAATAAAAAAGATCACCGTTTCAGATAAGCTTCTGATTTACACCAAGTAATCCTGGAAAACACACGTGGTTCTAAAACCATGTAAACACTTAATTTACTAGTGAGTCTATTTGAAATATTGCATTTCGAATCAGAATAGACAATGGCACATCAAGAAAACTCAATATCCTATAGACAGCTAGTTAGAGAGTAGGTGTACCCTACAATCCTCCCCATAAACAACATCATGGAATGTTAGTTACCAAATAACATACAGATTTTTTTTTATACCTGCAATCTCCCATAAACCAGCGTAACATTGAAGGCATCTTTTAAAACATTCAGGCATAGTTTACTGGCATAAACTACTAATTCATTCTCACCACTATTAACCCCGTTTCCCAGACACCCCCTCACATTATATTAACATTTGCAAGATATAGAATGATTTGTGTCTCACAAGTATCAAAAATTTTGCTACTGAAATATGACATTGCTTTCACAATAATTAGGTACAAGTTAGCTTGCAAATACAATGACAAAAATAAGTTTTGAATTGTCCAATGTAGTATTTTTTAGGCTTTCCTGGCATTCATTTCCACGCTAAACGTTAGATTGGGAAGTTAGCAAAGCACATAATTATGCAGAATTTCAGAAACTATTCTACTCAGTACTAATAGACTATCACTGCACAGTATAGGATTTCCACATTTTTAAGTAGGCTTGCCAAAAAAGTACTAAAAATTAAAGAATTGCACTTTGACTACATTTTCATTTTTAAATACATTAGAGCCATAAAGTGAGGTGACTGATCCACAGCAAGTTCATACATTTATAATTCGGTCATATAACTTGTGCAGTTTGAGAGAAAATAAAAAAGAACAAACAAATATATAAATAACATCTTCTCCAAGATTCTCCTTCTAATGTGCAAAATAAAGGCAAAAAGATTAAAAGCATAAAAGATCTAAAGCAAAAAGATCTTATAATTCTTTCTCCTGCCTAGTGCATTGTGACCTTGTATAAGGTCAAAAGGAACTATGCAGAACTTTGGTATAAGTGTTGCAAAGCATTCATAGCTCAACCTCTACAATGAGATTTAAAAGGTCATTCCAGTAGCTCTTAAAACAAGAGTATCAAGTTGCAGAATTCACCCAGCATTATTTTAACAGCATTCACGTTAAGGGAAAGAGAGCAGTAAGCATTTAGAAAACATAATTGTATTGGGAAAAGAAAATAATTAAATAACATAATAATAATGTTCCTGAACAAGAGAAGAACCTGCTCTTCAGTGGTTAGTTTTACAAAATCGACAAGTGACGGCTTTTAAAAACCTTCAAACTAAAGACTGGCCTTTCGGTGATTTGCCCTCAAATATCATTAGTGCCTAGTAAGACCTGTTGCAATAAAAATCATTTTAATCAACTTCCTGATGACTGGGCAGTGGGTGGTGCCATTACAACTTGATGGACTGCTGGTTCTGTACTCTGGTCTGCCATCTGGGTAAGTACTGATGTTGCTATTGCTTCTGCCATTGAGGTGGAGCTGACTCCATTGGAAGTGCTGATTGAACTGTGCTGAATAGCTTCGGCCTGTGGGCTGCTTGGCATCGAAATGTCTTCTGAACTCTCATCCTTTTCAGCATCTATTATATTAAAATAAAAGTAGGACCATGGTTATATATGGAGAGTGCTGCAAAACATTACATACATATAATGCTTTTATCCTCCATATTGAAAGGAAAAAAAGTAAGCTCTTCAGGGAAAATATATTATTCAAGAGCACTTTCATTGTATTTAAATATTTTGTAAATATAGTTAAATACATATGCAGTCTTCGCTTATTAATATATTTGTTTCTTGTCTGTATCTCCTTTTTTATTTCCCTTGTCTATATGCTCTTTGTATTATTACACCATATTCCTTCTTTTTTTTTTGCTATTCAGTTTATTAAAGAATGGGAGGTAAAGGAGCTGTGTCCCGTTCTTCAATAAAACCTGCAGGACCTGGGAGAGAAGGTAAGGTACTTATCTGATCGCTTGCTTCTCCGCTGCATAGTCTGAGTGTGCCGCATAGAGTACAGAGTCCCGGGACCTGTCAGCGGAGGAGCGAGCAATCGGGTAAGTACCTTACCTTCTCTCCCGGCTCCTGCAGGTTTTATTGAAGAACAGGAGGTAAGACATAGCTCCATTACCTTCTGTTCTTTTAAAGGGCATGTCCACCCCCAAAACTAAAATTCCCCCACCACTGGCCCCACTCCATATAGGACTCTGCCTCCTGTCTCCCCTCCGGGAGAAGTTTGGCATGCGCACTGCAGCCATTCTCCCCCCCCTCCCGTTTTGGACTCCCACCCCCCAGCTACAAATCTATTTTATATAGTGTAGGGCTTAGTCCCCCAGCCCCAACCGCTATATTTTTAATGTAAGAAACTTCCCCGATCTTTACTTGCCTTCCCTCTTTCCTCCGCCGTTCAGATCTACCGGCAGCTGCATCCGTAATTGGCTGCCTCTCAGCCAATCACAGACACGGCTGACGGTTCCGCCCATTTTCACGCAAGCAGAGGGCTGGGCAGTACGGCGGAGGAAAGAGGGAAGGTAAGTAATGTTTGGGGAAGTTTCTTACATTTAAAATATAGCAGTTAGGGCCATATTCTTTAAGCAGTCGAGATACCCTTTAAGGATGAAAGGAACCTAAATATACAGTACAACGTTATAACATTTGAAAGGTTGACCTTTTTTTACCCAATAACCAATCATTTTTAAAAGTGAACAACAAATTGCCATTTTGTATCACACAAGAACACACATTGATGAAAGTGGGGGACTTGAGTGGAAGAATTCTTTAGTTACATATTTTGTATTTTTTTTCTTTTATTAATATACAAGCAATGCAATATATTAATGGACTTATGACAAAGATGCCATGCTTCATTTTCCCAAATTAACGTCAATGTCTTTAGTGAAATAATTGTGAGGTTAATTAATAAAATAATATATTACTCATTGTTTGAATATTAGTTATGGCACTGGAATTTCATAAAAGAAATATAGTCAACCAATAAATTGGACAAAGTGTACATTTGGCAAATGTGAAAATAGAAAGTTTTTTAAAATGACAACAGATTAAATATTTACTAATGATTTTTTTTAATGAGACATATCCTTGTATAGTATATACAATTAAAACAGACCCTCTTATTCTGAACCTCAGTACAATACAGGACATTTTATATCTGTTGTATTCAATTAAATCAACTGGACTTAAAGTTTAGTTCTTGAAGACGTTTCGCTAGTCATCCAACTGGCTTTCTCAATTCAGAATGACTTGTACAAGAATCTGTGGCAATTATGTACCCTGGAAAATCCCAATTAGCATATCACTTGGCATAACACACCAAGTGTTAGGGGTGTGATTGGATAGTGGCTAAGAGGTGTTATAGGAATGTCTAGAGTAAGGTGTCAAAACAGCATTGTACATGGCAGACAGTCGAACCCCCCCACCTCTATTTAGGCTTGGTTTCTTTATTTTCAAATAAATGGACTCCTTGACACCTCTCTTGAACCCCCTAAGCCCCAAAAGGCACTTTTTAGTGCCCCACTGGAGGGTCCTTCCACCCCCTAGCAGGCCCTACTCTTTCCCTTCCCGCGAGTGTACGGGGCTGGGAGGGGCTGCTGGGAAGGGGGCAGCAGCATGGGTGGTTAATGCGATCACCTGCCGTGACCCCTTCCCAGCAGCCCCTTCCAGCTCCCTGCTCCATATCACTGTGAAGGGATTTCAACTCCCTTTGCGGCCATATTGTACATAGCGCATTGCTATGTAGTGCAGTATCGCCTCGAAGAGAGCTCAAATCACCACTGCGGCAATGTCGCTCGCCATTATAAATATGGAGAAAGCGGTATCTTGGCCGCGGCGATGTGCGGCACTAATTTTAGGGCATTTTTTCGCCCCTTTATAAATATGCCCCTCTGCATTTGTTTCTTAAAAGAATAGTACACTGCAATAGTGAACTATTCCTTTTCTACATAGATTGAAGCCAGGGAGGTTAAGGAGCTATCCCTTACCTCCTTCAATCAATGTTTAGAAAGCCAGGAACGAACTTCAGAAAATCTTACCTTTCACGCGATCCAGCGGGGCCGCTCTGACAGGTTCCCGACTTTCAGAGCGGCCCAGCTGGATCGCGTAAAAGGTAAGATTTTCTGAAGTTCGTTCCTGGCTATCTAAACATTGATTGAAGCCAGGGAGGTAAAGGAGCTATCCCTTACCTCCCGTTCTTCAATCAATGTAGAAAAGGGATAGTTCACTATTGCAGTGAACTATTCCTTTAAACCCCAAGTAGTTGCTAGATGGTAACATTTATAGGATAAAACAAAGAGGATGATATTTTAGAGAAATCTGGCAACAAATTGCAAGGATGAATGATGGAAATGTTTGGTAAAGAGCAAGCAGAAGAGGGAGAACAAGACTTAAAAAACAAATTGCTGCTTTACTGGAGAAGAAACCATTTGTTTACATCAATCAGCTTTTCATATACAGGGACAGGATGTGTTATACGGAATGCTGGGCACTAGTGTATTCATGATCAAATGAAATGTTTCAAAAGTTGGAGCAACTACACTATCAAACAAAATACCGTTACTACCCTCAACTACAAATAACCCTTGTATTTAAAAGTCTATAAAAACATTGTTGGCTGGCTACCCATGTATTTTTTTATTGAGCGATAACAGCAAATAAAATACAATCTCTTTTTCATTTCAAACATTTTGTTTACATAAATTGGAGACATCAGAGAAAGAAAAAAAAAACCAGTGTTATCGCTTGTTTTTCTTTTTTTGTTTAACCTTATAACAAAAATATATAAAATAAACATAAATATAAAACAATTTAACAGCGGTGGTGATACAATTTGTTCCATTGTTACACTGTTCTAATCTTCCATTTCCCCTTTTTTCTCTCCTCTGTGGCAAATTTCTTCACTACAGCCAACTTAGGGTTTGGTCTTTTTATATTGTGGGTGTAGTTCCTAAGGTATGAGTTGTTCTGGGGTTAAGACTATCCTCACCCACCATTGCAAATGTCCACGGGGTCCATATTTGGTCCTATTGTTTATATGATCCTGTCAGGTTTGCTTTCACTTTATCGTTTTCGCACATCCACCAGATTTTATTTACGAGTTGGGTTTTGTTAGGGGTATTCTGTTTCCAGGTGGAGGCGATTAGGGTTCTAGAAGGTGCGCAAAATCTACCCATGTATTGTGTTATAAATATTATAAGAACGATTATGGAAAGTAATCTGCTCTTGGCATATGGGTTATTAAAACATGGCCATGTTATAAAATTTCCTAAGATTGGCACTAATTGATGTTAAGTACCGTATCAGTGGTATTAACAGCTCTCTCGCACTGCGAACAATGCTAATGAGACAGACAAAAGTGTGGATTATCTTAATCAATCCTAAAGTAGAAATGCTCATCCAGATAATAAAATAAATGTTTACTCTAATAAATTAGCAATTTATTTTTTAGGACTTTCTCTTAAAGTTTGACATATTTAACCATTAAAGATTCAAAGAAATGTTGTGCTTTTGAGATATGTAGGTGAAAAATTCCCTCACTATATACTTTAAAAAAAGTATAATAAATATCTGTATAACATACTATGATTTTACAATAAACAATATATAGCTCATTAATCAATTAGTCTATCACAGATATTTGGTATTAAGGCTACAATATTAAATAATATAAAAAAATACTAAGAAATATTAAAAAGTTATAAAAACTAAATCCTACAAATAATTTTTCCTTATTAAAAGTAATAAGTTGAGCTTGAGCAGGACAGGGAGCTTACGTGTACAATATTTTAGTTAGGTGCATGTGTATTTCTAGAAACTGGGAGGAATGGTCGAGAGCAAAGCACAAGGTGCATGTAATGATGTTTTCTCTAGATTCCACTAAACCATCAACATTTCTCATGACAGTGGATGTTAATATTATATCTATATATAGTCCATAGGATGCATATTGACTGGTTCTAGGAAAACATTATAAACAATAAGCAATCTAATTAAATGTAATATCTTAGGGAATAATGATGTATGTAATAGCTTTAAACCTACTCCTACTGTAATGCAATAGCACAGCCTAAGCAGATAAAAAATATAACCAGTAATTCCGATTCACTAATAGCAGAGCAGCATGTTCATCTGGAAGATTGAACATCTATCCAGCATGGCCTCAATAGATACAATGCTTAAACACCCCATTAATATGGCTGCTTCCCACGGCCAGAACACTCTCTCAAAAAACGGAAGGCAGGCAGCAAGTTTGTTAAAACTTCAAGGCCTTATTGTATATGGTAAAAAAACATATTTATCAATGCATAGACTATGGAGGAACACTACTGTTACTAGAATAAGCAGATAAAAAAGGTGTAAAAGCAGATTTTTTATTCATACGTAATAATAAGAATAACTTAGGCCTGTTAGACATTAACATTTTAATAGTGACTTAAAGGGACAGTTCAGTGGAAATTATCAATATTTGTTTAATTGTTAGTTTGTGTAATGCCTTCTTAGTTATTCTACATATTCTCTCCCATTTTGAAAAATCAGTTGATTTCATACCCTTTGCTGTTCCCTGCTGTTGACATTAGTGAGCTGACATTTCAGGTTCTAACAGTCCTTCTTCTTCCCAGGATGCACCGCTACCTTGGAATGTTCCTAAAAGTAATTTCTACTGATTGGCTGTTGGATGGGTCAAAGATGCTCAGATCTCTACTGAGCAACTGAATCAACCCAAGCTCTGGGTCAAGGGCAAGACCATAACGGTCTCTACTAAGGGTCCTGCAAACAGGAAGTCAGTGTTTCGGTTGCATTTATTTATACACAGACACAACGCTGAATGGGCAGATTAAGGTCATTGGGATAGAAAAATTACTGCTCTTTTTTCTGAAAAGTATATGTATTTGTACTGAACTTCCCCTTTAAGTTACTGTACTGTACTAACGGGACAGGAAGACAGAGCTGGGTTATCAATAAGTAGAAACTGTATAAAAAAAAACATTAAAGTACATGAAGAACTGGAAATGTGTTATGTCTCCCTTAAAAACATGGGATTTTTTCAAAAAACGGGTGCACAATGTGTTGGTGTATATTAAATGTATGCAAAAAATGTAAGTTTTTTTTACCAAGATCTAAACATTACTTCTGGAAATTAATAATTTAAAGGCTTTCCAAAACAGGTTCTTACAGAAATAATTCTAATTTTTAATCATTTGATACAATCTTAGTAATCTTCCAATTTTGTTTCGCCTATCTGTCTTTCCATTAAGTGAGGAAACTATAATTGCAACACCTGACTCTAATGATCTACACTCTGGAGAATAAGTAATACTTATGATCTAAATACCACCAGCTGTTTCAGAGATCTGCGCATTAATTGGGCCCAGCGCACAAAAAAAATCTGAACTCCACATACAAAATATGACTAATAATTCAGTAATTTTTAATGATGAGTCACTGGAAATTTATAACTGGACTGATGTTTTGCAAATGTGATTGCACTGATAACAAAAGACATTCACAATTAACCTTAACATTAAAAGAGGTCAAATAGTTGTAGCTACATTTTGTAAATATTTCTATATTTTAAAATCAGAATCCTGTCAGGTAATTATGCATGATTTGAAAGAAATAAAAGTGTTAAGATGTTTATTTAAAGGATTTTTACAAACTAAACTAAATAAAAGGCGAAATTTAGGTAGATGCCAACACCTGTTTAATCTGCAGCAACCAATCAGACATTAGGAGAAGTTTTCCAACTGTTGGAGACCAGTAAAAAGGTAACAGCCGATTGGTTGCTGCAAATTAATAGCACAGGCAAACATCTTGCACTTTTTAGTTCCCCAGCACCTTAATTTGTTTCCTTCCAAATGGTAGTTGTGCATCAAACATTTCTGTAATCCAAAAATATTTTAACCAGTAGACAAAGTTTTGAATTCATCTGGAATTTCAAGCCTGATCCTGCAGTCCAAACTGCTTGTATTTAGTTAAAGGGCATGTCCACCCCCAAAACTATAGCGCCCCCCCCCCAGTAATGGCCCCATCATGTAGTGTAATAAAATCCTTACCTCACATCCCAGCTCCATATGGTTCTCCTGTAGTCCCCCCCCAAAGTCCCAAAAACTGCCCACCAGGAAGATAGCAGAGTCCACATAGGACATGCCTCCTACCTGGCCTCCGGGAGAAGTTTGGCATGCGTACTGCAGCCCTTCTCCCCCTCCCTCCCCCTCCCTCCCACTTTGCAATCCCTCCCCCTAGCATAAAATCCTTTCCATATAATATTCCCCCTGTCCCCCCAGCCCCAACCGCTATATTTTTATTATTAGAAAGTGCCCCAAACATTAATTACCTTCCCCCTTTCCTCCATCACACTGAACTCCCGGCAGCCGCGTCCGTGATTGGCTGCCGCTCAGCCAATCACAGACTCGACTGCCGGTCCCGCCCCTCTGCTTGCATTTTCCTGCAAGCAGAGGGCCTGGCAGTGCAGCGGAGGAAAGAGGGAAGGTAAGTAAAGTTTGGGGCACTTTCTAATAATAAAAATATAGCGGTCGGGGCTGGGGGGACAGGGGGAATATTATATAAAAAAAAATTTGGAAGGGTGGACATGAATATTAATCATTCTGCTATGATTGGACATCAAAATATTTCCCCATCATTACAAAGAACACATTTAATGTGCCAGTAATGTCAACAATTTTAAAAATGCAGATTTTAATGGAGAAAATATTTAGAATGTAGTTACTTAACTATTACACTGATATTAGAGTAGCAAGTTAGAATTTAAATACTTCCTCTTAAGAAAATGCATTTTAATAATGAATACTTAAAGGGAAAGTTTAGTGGAAAATATTATTATATTTGAAATAGTTTATATTATTCATTCCTACTTATTTAACTTATTCTCTTATATTTTGAAAAATCAATTGAATTCTTACCCCTTGGTATTCCTGTGCTGTTGACATTAGTGAGCTGACATTTCAGGTTCTATAGAAGTCCCTTTTCTTCCCAATGCACACTTGGAATGTTCCTTACAGTAATTTCTACTGATTGGCTGTTGGGTCAAACATGCTCAGATCTCTACTGAGCAACTGAATCAACCCAGGCACTGGGTCAAGGGCAAGACCATAACAGTCTCTATTAGGGGTCCTGCAAACAGGAAGTCAGTATTTTGGAAGCCTAAGGATGGAAAAATACTGCTCTTTTTTCTTAAAAGTATATGTATTTGCACAGAACTTCCACTTTATTAACCAAATCCATGCATTTAATTACACAAACAGCATTTTTCTTTAAAAAAAATACAAATACATCAGACCTAAGGACCTTTTTAAAAGATCCCAGTTAAAAAGCTAACAAAAAGAATAGATTGATTTAATGTGAGTTAAGTGCAGTCTGTTTTATTTAAAAATAAATAATGTTGGGTTTCTCTAAAAGATTACGTTATTAGGCTTTGTTACTATAAAATGCATACGGTATATTCTAATTTACTACATCATTAGTACTTTGAAAATGAAGGTTGTATCTCCAGACACACACTTCCCTGAACAATGCATGCTACATTCATTTCTGAATGCATACCTTCTGCATTGTGTACGTTTATCAGATGAGAAGCATAATAGCCTCATCCTTGCTGCAATCATTGTTAATACCAATCTGCACCATATGACTAGGCTGTTCCAATTTACTGCAAAATGTTATTCTCTCCCCTGTCAAATGACTTTGCATCCACGGAGTAAGATTTATCAGCTCGGAAATGACAAAATCAGTGCTCTAAATATATATGGCAATAGAAAGTTGCATTTACCTCTCGATTCTTTTAAATTAAAAAATATTGCCTGTTCTGATAAAACAGCTTAGAATGACTACAAGTAAAGATGGAAGCTATTAAGTTTTATCGCAAGCACCTGAGGAACTGTTTGCATGCAATTCAAAATGTTTCTTTATCCTTCTGAATTACTGACAGTGGCAAATTAAAATGAAGTGGCTGCATATGGCAGAAACAATCTTCACATTTACAAATATCCTGGAATATCATTAAATCATAAAGGAGAAAGCTGGGTGATATATATTATGAATGCTGCCTAATGCATTCCCAGCTTTGTTATTTGTTACAAATTTGTGTACCAGGGACAAAATTGGCCATTTATTCTGCAGCAGCAGCTGGTTGAAAACACTGTATATCACAGCCAAAAAGTAAGAGCAGAAAAAAAAAACTGCAATTAACCTTTAAAATGCCAAAGAGGGACATGGAGTTACAGTGTCTTGAAATATCTGGAATGTAATAAACATAACATTCATTTGTTTTTTTTAATCTTTTAAAGGGACTGTTCACCCCTCTGGACAAAAATCACTATGTTGTCCAAACCCCCCCCAAAACCTTTGTTTTATTTATAATCAATAATTCTGCTCCCAGCAAGAGATTTTATACTTACAAGCACCGTGATCCACCACTGCGGCTGTGCAATCTGCTCTTCACTTCCGGCGGGTAAGGCAGTCAGTGTCGGCCGTGAGAGTGACGTCACTGCTAATCACTGGCTGCCATTCCCGGTGCAATCTTCACTGCGGCTGCTCGGGAACAGAAAAAGAACACAGCACCCGCAGTGGAGAGACAGGAAGTGGCGATGAATTGCAAAGCTTGTGAGTATAAAATCTCTTGCTGGAAGCAGAATTAATGAAAAACCGAAGTCCATGTTTTGGGGGTTTTGGACAACATACTGATTTTTGTCCAGAAGGGTGGCCATACAGTTTATAAATTACTTTGAGAAAACAAGCACAACATAATAACCAAAATAAAAACATGTAAGAACCAAATAGAGAACATACAGCAGTGAAAAACACATATGTGGCATGTCAAAAACAATCCATGTAATTTCACCAAAACTAAAAGCTTTTTATTCCTATGTGCCCATGATAGCTAGCAAATTAGTTCATGAAAATATATTCATATATGGTTCAATTATCATAAATCATGGCTGCTAATTGCTATTGACCACCTACTTTAATAGTAAATATGAAAATATATACTCTACAATAGCAAGATGCATAAATAAAAATGTATAAATAAAACTGTTGTGTGGTAAATATTATTTTGTAGTGAAAATTAAATCAAATCAAGCACATTTATTTAATAAGATCTTCAATGTAAACAGAATTGGAGCATTTAAGGAAATCTATATACTAAATTACATTTTACCTAACTTACAGTATAAACCAGAAACAGACAGGGTTACTCAATAAAAGTTCTTATCGTTAAAAATGGTGCTAATTTTGGCCCAACCGATCAGATGTTAGCTTACAAATGTTAAATAAGATCTGATTGGTTGGGGCAAAATTAGCACAATTTTAAACGATAAGAACTTTTATTGAATCTCCCTGATAAAGCTTTTATAAAGATGTCAAATCTTGCACTAAAGTAAGACCTTACTCTCCTGTCCCTTAGCATTAGTGGCTGATTGAAGAGCGGCTTTCTTCCTGGCCACTAAAAGGGAACTTTGGTCTCCATAGAAGTATCCTCAATTACCTTTTGAACAAGCCCAGGGTTATGTCTATATCTGCAGTCTAGCCAGAGTTATGCTGGGCATACACTAGATTTGAGAAATTCAACTTTCGATTGCCAAATCTATCACACATCTAAAAACAGTGTGTGCAGGCAATGATGCAGAAACATTGGAATGGTTCCCAGTGTATGGACACCTTAACAGCCATGAAGAGGTTAAAGGGCACTGAAAAATAGTTTATTTTAAATTGACCATAGCTGGAAACTATAATTCTTCCCAACTACCACTGTATCATTGTTTTGTTGATCTGCCCCCTATTTCTTTAGATATCCAATCTAAGCTTCTTATATTTCAGCTGTCAATCAAGTTCCTTGCTCTCAAAAACTATTCTTCTGTGTGTAGTTTTACTGTAGCTGGAATGGTGACAGAGTTTTGACAGTTGGAATGCTGTATGCTGTGTGTAGGCTTGACTGTTGGTTTGTAGGAAAAAGTCAGGTTGGCTGGAAGTGGTTAAAAGAGGGAGAGGGGGATACTGCTCCTAAACAAAATGTGTGCTGGATTAAAGGCATGCAGCAACACACACAAATCAGAGTAAGTGCTCTGATTTATAGATTAGGATGAGTCAAAGTATTTTTTTTTAGTATAGTGTCCCTTTAACATTAAACACTTTCCACACAGCTGTGACACAAAGGCAGCCTATAACACTAATAGATTGCAATTAGCATACCACAAAGAAACATAAACCTGTAATACGCATAGTGCCTGCCTATGCCTAATTTAGGTAGAGGCAAATAGATATTTTTCGGGCTTCTGTGTTTTTGTAAAATTACCGGTAGATTTAGAATTCCTGGCAGGGAGATGGCTAATATGAGTTCTGGCATTAAATACATCATTAAGTATACTTGGACCTTTGGTACACTTGAGGGGCAGAGGGTGCAGTGATTTCAAACCAGGCAGTTCTAGCAACAAAGTTACCTTTAAAAAAAAAAATTTTACTTAATCTTCAGATATGGGCTTGTTTGGAAGGGGAGAAGTTCTCTGATTTTTATTGTCATCTGTTAATAAAGATAAGTTGAGGGTATTATTTCCTGTTAAATTTTTTCATCTCTATTTTCATGGGATATAGCAGGTTAGTGTCTGCAGGCTTTGGGCCTACAGTGTAAGAAACTGTCTGTCTATGGGCACCACCAATTGTTTCCTCTTTTACAATAATTTTTATGATTTTACAGCCTCAGGAACCCCACACAATTGTGTTTTAATAAAGAATTTAGGTCTAAATGCTCTATACAAAACAAAATGTATATGTTGTACAAAATAAATATTAAGACATGATCAAAAATTATCAAATTGTGCAATTTTCCCATCTATTAAAATTTCTCTAATCGAATTACATTTTGAGTATATTATCACAAATTATGCAGATAATCTAGACGATTACTGCTAACCTGTCGCTGTTAGGCATAGACCATGCTACAACAGCATAAATCCTGCCTCTCACACAAAGAATAGGGATTTAACAGCATAGTGTGCTTTCTACTGCTAACATTATTCAACTCTCCTGTCTTTAACTAAAAAGTAAAAAAAACCTGATATTGAACCTATTAAAGTGGGGACAAATAGTTTGAAATAAAATAAATAGGTTTAAATAGCAATGGTTACTTACTGTAAATGGCTCTGTGACCTGAAAACTTCAGTGGAAAATATTTTTAAAGGAGAACTAAACTGAAATGTTAACACTCCATAATCTCAACCCCCACCCCGAAAGCCCCCCCACCCCACCAATAAACTGTAAATTACTACCCCAGCAAATGGAATTAAAGTAAGTTTAATCCTGTGAAAGACTGGATAAGATATCTGTGCACAGTCTGGCCACACCCCCAGTGTCTCTGGCTAGAGACTACTAGTAGGCGTGGCTTGCTGTAACAACTTCCTGCAGCAAATTCGAACTGGGCATGTGAAAGAACCGTGACCACACTGGAATGCTGGGAAATAAACCCAAATCCAATGTTAGAAAGGTAAATTTCCCCGCACTCACATCAAAATGAGAGGCAGGACACAGATTACCACTTTTATACCAAGGTGCTCTTCCTTCTGATTCAGTGTTGTTCTGAGGCTTTAGTTGCCCTTTAAAACTCCTAGTTTACATTATGCATACATAGATATTCCACGTATTCTCTTCCATTTTGAAAAATCAATTGAATTTATACCCTTTTTATTTCCTGCTGTTGATATTAGTGAGCTGACAAGTTCTGTAATGGTCCCCCTTCTTCCCAGAATGCACATTACCCTGGAATGTTCCTAACACTAATATCTACTATTTCTAATGATTGGCTGTTGGATGGGTCAACATGCTCAGAACTCTATTGAGCAGCTGAATCAACCCAGGTGCTGGACAAGACCATAATGGTCTCTATTAGGGGTCCTGCAAACAGGAAGTCAGTAATTTGGAATAATTTATTTATACACAGACAAAATACTGAATGGGCTGTTTAAGGTAAAAAAATACTTAAATCTTAATTTTTGCAATTTGCATCATATAGGGGAAAGCAGGCAAAGGGTAACACTATAGCATCAGTACCACTGAGTTAGAGTAGGCTCTGCAGTTTGCCAGCAGTGTTGAGGAGTCGGGCACGCTTGGCCCCTCTGGACATACCCCACACCACTCTCCCTCAGAGTATGCATTGTGCAAGGGCGAAAGAGTAACATTTTATAAGGTGTCAGTTGAGCTGCCTTTTATACTCGGGGTTGGCACTCCTAAAATAGCTGTCATTAGGTAATTTGGGACATATGGCTGGACCTTTTCCACAAATTTGAAAATCCTTGAAAATTCAAAAATCCCCAAAAGTTCTTTAATGTCTTAGTGATCCAAGGCATTAAAGTTGGAGACAGATAATAAGCACTGGGTGAAGAGCGCACCTCCCTGTGAGCCCAGAGAGTCGGGAAGGCAGTGGTAAATATTAGGTTGTTGTAAGTCCTGGTTATGCTGTAGGCTCCCCAAATCTCCAGTATGAACAGTGGGGATATATGCCATATATAATAGCTGGATATCAGGTAATTGAATGAGGTTTCCGGGGTACCTACCCACCAGGGAAACAGGGATTATTCCCTAGGATTCATTTATTAGTGGATTTTTTGTTTTACAGCATTGGGGTTATAGATGCATTGGTGATAGGAATATCGTGTTTTATTATTATTTAAGATGTATTTGTTATTTATGTGTAAAGTGCAATAAAGGTAGTAATTACAGTGAATTATTGAATGTACAAGGCTGGTTGCTTTCTACAATTCTTTTACATGAATGCTTTCACTTGTAAATTACGATTAAACACAGCCACAAAGAATTGTACATGTTCTGTATGTTTTTTTCTTTCCAAACTTTGGTTTACCAATTAAAATAAAAAAATGTGTTCAACCAGTGCATTACATAATTATTTTATGTCTGGACAGTCAAGATGCTTGATTTTTTTTTATTCACAGAGGCATTATAACCATTGGGTCAGGGGGGGGGGTCCTAAGCTCTTAATAACACAGATTCAGCCCCCTGCTCTTCTTACACAGATTTAGCCCCCTGCCTCAGGTAACTGCTGTAAATGACTGGGGCCCGAAAATAGTTTTGCTTGGGGGCCCAGTGATTTCTAGTTATGCCACCGTAAATCACATATACATTTTGTCCATTGGGCACCATCATTTTATACATCGAAATCATACAGTATTTTAGAAAATATTTATTAAGGGACTTCTACCTTATCCTGTAAAAACTCTCTTAAAAGTCTAAAACATTTTAAATACGTATTTCATAATGTGCAGCAAGATGAATTATTCACAGAGAATGTGGAACATAATTTTATTAAATACTAACCTAGCTTATCCAGCAATAACCTTCCCTTATTTTCATTATTTAATGTTAAAACACTAGGAGTGTGTGTATGTGTGAGACTCGGATATTAATGGTAGCACAGTTCATTTTGGCAGTATTTCACTGATGTAGCCCAAGGCCATGGGTAATGGAACATTACTCACTATGATAGCCAGATTTCTTCTGCATCGCGGTTACAGGGCAATCTTTATGAGCCAGAAGAAGCTGTTTCAGCTGCGCCACTTCATTTCTCAGCAGGGTGACTTCATTCTAGATGTAAAGGGGAAACTTTTTGTTTAGAACCAACTGGAAAAAATCCTACAAGTTCACAGCAAACTGCTAACTGTTCTTGGCTATGTTGTACTTCCAGAGCTGAAGTTATCTATTCTTTTGTTCATGAATTATCCCAATAAATTGATATTATGAACAGATCTATGTAAATGTATATATATTTATACAAGCAACATCACTGTGAAAATAAAGAAAATGTTATACAACAATTCCCTGCACCCTTTGCTCTGCATATAATGCCACAAGTTCAGTTGGAAATTTATATATAAATGAACAGATTTCTGCAAAGTACTGTATAAGGTTGTCCATATTTTGAACTGGGACAGGTCTGCACCTATTCACCACTAGTGCAATACGCTAGAGGATTTGAGGGCACCCGAAATCAAGGCAGTAAACTGTTGTATCTTTCTTTAAAATGCCTTACTGTAGGTTTAATAACTAGTAATTCTGAGAAATTCTAACTAACCACCAATAAATTCCACGCTGGTTAACACCTTATGAGCCTGCACAACATACCCTGGTATGCAATTACTATGGAGAATTTCAAAGGAAAGTCATTTTTAATAGGGCAAATATGGCACAGCTCCAATGGGTTAATTTTCAAATAAAATGTTTATGAGCTGTTGAAAACTGGCTGCAAAGTAAAGGTAAATCATTACAGGAGATGGCACAATGCACAGTAAATGAAACAGACTGTATAGACTGAAATGTGTATTTAAAATAATTGCAGTGTACGGAAATATGAACAACAAAAACATAGCTAATTTTACCTGACTGTTTTGTTTACAGTATTGTTATTGGAGTACAACATGTCATTTCTTAGCAGCAAGTGAATTACATGATTTAAAAAAAATCTGATTTGGGGAAGTTTTCTGTCTAAAATAAAGCTGTTATAAAAGAGGTGTAATGAACAGAACACAGCCAAGCAATTTAGTTCACAAGTTGGCATTCATTAATAAATGTTGGGGGGTTTCAAGTTCTACTTTTTCATTCAGGCATAAGTAGTTGTACCACTACCAGTGTCACTAATTATTTTACTACCATGGAAACTGAATATTTAGCAAACTTTAGTTTTTAACAGGTTTGGTGTAGTTTTAGTTTACTTACTTTGAAAGGAGACTCTACTTATCTGTTTAAAATGTTTAGCACATCAAAGAGTGTATACGCATGGTCCATGATTTTTTAATTTAGCCAAATAACAACCTTCTCCTCCCACCCAAGAGAAGACCCAATAGTCAACATGTAATTAAAACTATTTCAAGGAAGTAACGTCTAATAAAAGCCAATTCATGTTGGATTTGATAGTACTGAAAATTAAAACATGGAGTCTGTGCATCCCATGTACTGTTGTTACCTGTATGATGTATCATATTACTATATGTTAACAGTAAAAAAAATGTACATACAGGCAGGTTTAATGACAGCTGATCATGTGTAATAAAGCCACACCTATAATTTTCTCTAATCCAATCAGATGGCAGAGACCTTGTACTAAAATATTTAATTCCACTGCCATAGACAAATCTTTTTTTTTTAATGATTACATTATGGGATAACCTTATTTCTTATGAGGACAGTAATCCCAATTCCTTAGCAGTGGATCACAGCGAGTGGCCACCAGATTGGATTGGAGGCATGTTGGATTGGTGTGTGTGTGGGGGGGGGCGGACAGTAATTCCATACAGTTAGCCCAATTCCTTGCCATTGCAAATATTTGGAAACTACAACTCTCAGCAACTAAAGCCTGTTGGGATTTGCAGTTTCCAAACATCTGGAGTGCCAAGGAATGGGGGTTACTGTAAGTGATTACTGTACATTTAAAGGGCAACTAATAGCTCAAAACAATACAGAATCAGGAGAATGGTACCTATTGTTAAAAATATGCCTTCTCATTCTGTATGGTTTTGAGGCTTTAGTTGCCCTTTAAATGGACAGCAGTATTCCCATGCAGTAGTCCCATACAGTAATAGCCATACTGGATTTGGTTATTACTGTATGGAACTACTGTATGGGAATTTGGCTGTCCATTTAAAGGGCAACTAAAAACAATACAGAATCAGAAGGTAGTAGTGATCATATTTTCTACACTTGACTTGATACTCGAGTCAATCAAGTTTTACTCAAATTGAGTATATACGGTATACAAACTACTCTATCACTCCACCCATCTGTGCTTAGACACCTCCCCCTTATACATCATGACTCAGCCTAATTCCAGATTATATCTCAAATCTTGTTATATACGGTATAAATTTCCAAGATTTAAAATATAATCTGGAAATAGGCTGAGTCATAAGGTGTAAGGCGAGGAGGCTAATTAAGCACAGATGGGTGGTGTGATGTAGTAGTTTGTATAAGTTTACACCGTTTTGCACAATATTTTAGCCTAATGATGGTGCTCTGTGAAGCACCGAAATGTTGAACTCTTGTATAAAATTTTATGCAGCAAAATGTAGTTTCTGCATTCTCTCAAAACTCTTTTACAGGCCTGCACAATCTCAGAGGAGGCAGGTAAAAGAATAGCATTCAGTCATTGGCTGTAATGTCAATGGTATCATCTATGACTGACAGCTGGTAGCTGGAAGAACCATGAAGCAGAAAAGGGGAAAAGAACACCAGACAGCATTTCAGATTAGCCTTACATCTATAAGCTTTTTATATATTGTAGGTTTTGGGGGTGATTTACCTATATACATTTTGTCATTTGAAGGGTGACCTTTCCCTTTAACAAAATAGTATATAGTGTAGGATGAATTGCTTTGTCCTCGTTTGCATTTTTTGGGGGGTTTTGGTGATTAACCTACATACAATTTTGCAATAAATTTTGGTGGAAAAGTTGTTTTTCTATCAGGCACTCTTGCTGAAGATTAAAAATGTCCACCCATAAAATGTAAAACACGCAAATGTGGCAGAATTTTGCTGTGGTGATGGAGAGTACAGAAATGTTTTTAATTAAGGATTACATTGAAAGGTAAAGATGTGGGTGTACTTTTTTTAAATCTGGGATGGACACACCTTTTAAACTAAAGTCCATAAATAAAACATGAATTAACTTTTTAGACAAAGAACTGCAATATTACAAACTATGATGATATTGTGTTAATATGCTTTATTATTCTTTATATTTACGTTCAGCTTCTCCTAAAAAATAGTTTGTGGGCTAAATTCTTGCAGTAAAGGCAGACCTCCAGACTTATTACATTTACTATTAAATGCAACGTAAAAGTAATCATGGGTCATTACTGCCCACTATGCTGATAAGCTCTGCCAGCGTGTCAAGTGAAGAGTTATTAAGGAAAATGCAGGATTGATTAATGTGTTCACATAAAGAACGCTTTAATTATTTCTTTGACATTCAATTTTCTTTACAAGTCATTTTGTTCTTCACAGCCAATGGTTTTGCTGTTGGCAGACAGAAAGAAATTTTGTTCTTCTGCAATCGCCGCCAACATGGCCATTTTAACCCTTTAAAGCTTGGCAAAAATACTTCATTAGTATATATTTTAGAAGTTTTTTGTTTTACATGTGAGTTTACAATCCAATTTTACAGCACATAAGTGTGAAACAATTCTTTGTTTATATTAACCTTTAGATAGTTAGGTAAAATCTTTTTTTAATCTTTAGTTATCTACTTCAAGTTCTCTAACTACAGAGGCTGAATTAATTTCCCCCATACAACCATTATCCATTCCCTGTACATTCATTCCCCTAACATCCATTCCCCTTTATTATCTATTCCCCATTACATTAATTCCTCATAAATTCATTCCCCGTTACATCTAGTCCTTATATATTCATTCCCTATTATATAAATTCCTTATTACATCCATTCCCTATAAATCCATCTCCCATTGCACCCTTTCCTTAGCCTTTGCTGCTATAATTATATATTATGAATCTGCTGTCATGGCCATGTATATTTAAACAAATGTAAAAAAAAAAGTAACATAATCGAACAGGATGGGTCACAATCTATGCCAAAGGGAGTTGCCACTCACATATGATTGTTGGCCGAAAGTGGCCAGTCTTTGTGCCAGCCACTTTGGCCAGCATAGTCGTACATGTGAACAAAGCTTGAGCCAGAATTGCGAGGCCTGTGTTATAAAATGTTTTTATGAGGATTAGACATGCCGCTATCTGTGCTAGACAGTTTGTCATTTCTGCATAGTTATTCAGGGGTTATTTATATTGCAAATCTACTGTGTTACAAAGGTTATAGAGAACACATTTTGCACACATTTGCAGCCTTAAAATCATGTGGTGATATCTAAATATGCTAAGCCTACCACTGGCATTAGCAGCTATGTTAAGGTAAGGCTGGCGTAACTGCAATTCTTTAATCTGTATTTAGTAATAGACAGCACACAACTACATCAGATTAGCCCAGACTGCAAGATGTCTTACCTGTGGCAAAATGTTATACAAATATAAACCATGGAAAGACTATATTACTATTGGTTATATGAACCACATTTATATACAAATATAAACCCTGGAAAGACTATGTTACTATTAGTGATATGAATGACATTTATATACAAATATAAACCATGGAAAGACTATGTTACTATTGGTGATATGAATCACATTTATATACAAATATAAACCCTGGAAAGACTATGTTACTATTGG